>MU375954.1:0-261942 GCA_022495235.1 Xylaria curta
ATTATAAATTTTATTATTATTAAAATAAAAATATATTATAATTAAAAATATAAGCTAATTAAATTTGCTAAAAATAATAAAGTTTACTTTAAATTATATTTAAGTTATTATTTATTAAAAAAACTATTAAAAAAATATTTATAATAATATATTAAGCTTTAAAAAATAAAAAAAAAAATTAATTATTTAATATATAAAATTAACTTATTAAAAACTTTTAATATATATTTTATAATTTTTATTGCTTACTTTTTTTTTAGTTATAATAATAAAAACTTTTTTTATTAAACGGTTTTTACACTAAGCTTAATACTTAATAACTAGCTAAATTTTAAAAAAAATAGTAATTTTTTTAAAATTAAAATTATTTTATAGCATTATTTTAATAAATCTTATATTAAATTCCAATATTTAATAAAATAAAAAAAATATAAGCATAAAAATAATTAATAATAATTTAAATAATAATTATAAAACTTTAAAAAATTAATTAAAAAGTATTAAATATGCGTAAATAATAAGCTAGTTTTTAAAAAAACTACAGCTAAGCCAACAACTACAGCTCCGTAAAAAAAGCAACCTCGCGGTTGCTTACACAAAATTAAGTTTAAAAAGTAATATATATAATTAAAATATAAACTTAATGTTATTAAAAACAATAACGTTTTTTTTTTAAGCTAGCACTTGTTATATTTAATAAAAAAGGTGTTCCTTATAAAAGGACCCACCGGACCCACTTTTATAAATTAAATATAAAAGTTAAAACTTAAATAAAGCTTTTATTTTTAATAAAAAACTTACTTAGTTCTTCCTACTTTTTTTATTAAATATATAAACTTAAAACCACATTATTTTTAATAATTTTTATTATATAAACAATAAATATAATAGCTTAAAACATTAATAAAACATTTTAATTTTTAATATTTAAAAATATGTTTTTGTTTTTATAATATAATATTAAACTTAATAAAAAAAAACAGTTTAATAAAATATAAAAAAAGCTAAAATATAAATATATATTTTTTTAAAAGCTAATTAATAAAAACAAAAGCTAATTTAAAAATTTAATAAGCTTTAATTATTTTAATATATTATAAATATTTTAAAATAAAAGCTTTATTATTTATTTTAATTAAATTATTATAAATTTGTTATTTAATAAATATTAATAATATAATTTTAATAATAAATTATTTAATGCTTTTAATTTTTAAAACTTATTAAATTAGCTTAAAAATTTTTTTAATAAAACAAAAGCTTTTTTTAAATTTTTTAATTATAAAAAAAAAAAAGTTTTTTAATAATAAAAAAAACAATTTAATTAATTAATATAACTATTATAATTATATTAAAACTATGTTTTAATATTTAAATAATATTAAGCTTATTTTATTTAAACATAAAAATATATATAATATATATAAAATTATTATTATATTAATAAAATATTAAAATAATTTTATTAATAAAATTTTTTAATATATTATTAATTTTAGTTTAATTAATTTTAAGTTAAATATTAAAACATAAGTTAAAAAGTTTATTAATAGTTTAATTAGCTTAATTAAACATTAAAACAAGTTTTAAAACTTTATATATAATAATTTATATATTAAAATTTAAAAATTATTAATTTAAAAATTTAAAATTTTTAAACTTAATTAAAATAAATAAAAATTAATTTTTAATAATAAGTTTTTATTAACTATTTTTTTAAGCAAATATTTTAATTTTTTAAAGCTTAGTTTACTACTTATTATAAATAAAACATAATTTTATTAAGCAATAATATATAAAATCAAAAAAAAATATATTTAAAGCTTTTTTGCTACTTTTTTATATATGTTATATTTGTTAATTTATTAGCGTATTAAGTAAATAAAATAAAACAAAGCTTTTAGAACCGCTCGTTAAACAATGTTTTACGAGTGCGGTTTTATTTAAAAAAGGAAATTATTAACTTATTTTATTAGACTCTAAGATGGGGGTTTAGTACTCGCCTCCTCTTTCGGCTTCACCTGCATCTCTTGCATGCGTTTGGCAGCTATCTCCACAGACGGTTGATCAATAAAGGCGTGAGGTACACCTGTTGCAGCCTTCTCGTACTCGCTATAAGCTCTCGACTCCTTGTTTAGTGCTAGAAGACAGTCCCCAGCATAGAGGTGACACGTGATAACTGGTGCATCAGTTGGATCGCACGCATCAGGGTCCTCTGCCAGGATTAAGGCGTCGTTGACGAGATTGAGCGTCTTAAGCCAATCATTTCGACTGGCACCGACGTCTTTTGCCTTCTGGATTCGGGATCCGGCGATAACAAGCATGGTTTTGACGTCGACTAGATTTTCGTGTTTCTCCTCGGGTGTGAGATCAAAGGCGTTCGTCTCAAAGGGTTTTGGAGAGGCCATTGTGGTGATGGTGATGGGATTTGGTGGCAGTAGTATGTGACGGTATTGTTATGTTGTGATTATGTACTCAATGCTGAATGCTTTGCTTGATGCTAAGAAGATTCAAATGTAGCTAGCTGCCGTCGCTCTTTATGCTTAAATATATATATGTAACATTACTTTGTTGTGAACCAAACCCATTGTTTCGCAACAATCCCATTGTATCGTTGTTGGAACAAGAGGGATTTAGAAAAACCAAGAGGCTGCGAAGAAACAGCAAGAAGTCCTATGCAGAAAACAGGCTTCTTTTCCTGGAAAAGTTCACAGAAAATTCGACGCTCCTGAGTAAGAACTTGATTGTGTCATCTGCAGCAAAAAAAATTCAAGATTAAGGAAACCTAGTTATTTCACTTTGCATCAAATCAAATTAAAGAAAGAGATACTGTTTTACCATATATTGCGTAAGTAAGTAAACTCTACGGCATCCCGACAGCTACACCAAAGGCGGCACGCTCGTCAAAGTCGGAACAACAGGAACAATGAACCCTGTATCCTCATCAAAATAAAGCCTATCGATCGTTGTCTCGCGCATAGTGCCACTCCCATTAGGAATCGCAAAGCGATGGTACGCGATATACCAATCGTCCGTTCCGTGTACATTGATAATAGAGTTATGCCCCGTCGCAAGGATACCCTTTGATGTATCTTTCTGCAGAATTACGCCGCGGTATGTGAATGGGCCGACGGCTGATGTCCCTGTCGCGTAGCCGATGCGGTAGTTCTCTGATCCTGTGTCGTCGATTGAGTAGGTTAGGTGATACAGCCCCTTGCGATATATCATGAAGGAACCCTCGCGGAAGCTAGTTAAACCTGTAGGCGCGCGTAGAGTTGAGGTTTTGATGGAGAGCATGTCGTCGCTTAGTTCTGCCATTAATGGTGACCTGTCGTGATGTCAACTTCAAGCTCTTGAGACCATAGCAATATTGAGAGTCAAACGTACCCATTTCCCCAGTACAAGTAATATTTGCCGGTCTTGGGGTCTAAGAATGTTGCAGGATCAATCGCTTGGCCGGAAGTAAGAGCTTCATTGTTTAATATCATAGCTTTCGGCTGTGCCGTGAATGGCCCTTCAGGCGATGAGGCAACAGCTACCCCGATCGTCTTCCTATTGTACGTTGGATTCTGGCCGCTGAAGTAGAAATAGTATTTTCCGTTTCGCTCAATGATTGTAGGCGCCCATGCATTCTGGGAACACCAGTCAGCATATGTTAAAACCTACGTCCACGGAATTAACTTTACCCCTGTTGCCCATGGTACGTTGCCACTAGTTCCATTTAGAGTCAGGAATGGCTGTGCCGAACGGGTCCATGTCACTAAATCAGTCTGAGATTTTCCATCGTTAGCATCAGTACAAGGCCTACGGGATATAATAAGGTACCACTAACCGACTTCCACGAATAGAAGGTCTGGCCTCCCCAGCCCGGATATCCGTCAGTTGTAGGGTAGATGTAATACGTATTACCAAAGACAGCGATATTCGGGTCAGCGTTTAAGCCCTTTAGAACTGGGCTGTCTCTCTTCATTATGTCGCGAGCTTTCTTCTTAGCATAAGCTGAGTTAACATTAGACAGCTCAGCAGCGGTGATCGAAATGACTGTTCCATGTCGTGGTGTCGCAGGCAGCTTGAATGAACTAGAGACTTTCCAGCTAGGGTTCGAAATATCCGTCGTCTCGAGCGGGATGTATCCTCGGCTCGTGTACTCGTCGACGAAGAGGTAGAACTTGCTGCCGTGAACGTCATTTGGATTGGATTTGAAAATAGTTGGTCCTTCAACCGCGCTCGTACCCGCATTCTTTCCGATGCACGTCGAGATTGACTTCCAAGACGACAGCTGCGCAGTCAATGTTGAGCTACTCTCCTCAATGATGTCCCTACAACCGGTAACAGCACCTTCGTCTTTAGTGAAACGGTAGTACACGTTATTATACTCGAGAACCGTCGAATCGATGCGCGAAGTCCCCGCATCTTGCCAGATTTTGGCTTCGCTAAATGTCACGAAGTCGCTTGTCGTCGCGTACATCATGCGATGATAAGACGACCCCGTGTGGTTGGGGTCATTCTCGGCGTATAGAGAAGAAGCCCAAAAGACCACATATTGACCAAGTTCATCATCATAGTACGCTTCAGGCGCCCATGTGTTACCCGCCGTCGCAGGAGAAACGAGCACATGTCGTTGCGCCGACCAAGTGACCAAATCCGTCGTCTCCCAAACCTCAAGATACCGACTTCCTTTGCGGACTGCGGAATCCCAAGACGTTCCCGAGCCAATTGAGAGATCCGTAGCAAGCAGGTAGAATTTCGACCCGTCGTGAGAGCGAATGATGAACGGGTCTCGGAGACCCTTGGTACCAGCTGTGGATGTGAGAACAGGCTGTCCCCCGTTAACTTCGACCCAGTCTAGCGCGTTATTCCCATTGCTCGTGGCCAGATGGATATTCTCTCCGGCTTTGCTATCTCCGGTGAAGTATACGAAAGCATAGCCTTCGTATGCGTCTGCTGCGATGGACTTCGGCACGAGTGGTCGCGGTCGAGGTATGGTATTCCCCGCGACACACAGGTATCCTATTGCCGTTAATAGGAGAGAAGACCACATTCTGGGCAGAACCAAAAACATGAATTCGATCTGTTGTGTAACCCCATTTCGAACTCCAGATGGGTGCAAGTCATTATATATATGACCAAGGCGCCGGCGCTTAAGTGTCATCCATGTGAGTCCCTAACCCGGTACCGAGGCTGCGCACTTGATCTGTGTAGGTGTAATGCATGATGTTAGACGAAAACTCGGCTGCTCCATACTTAAAAAAAGGTATATAACGCCCACTGTCGTGAGAAAATTCCACCTATGGCGAATGTCTCATGGGATAATGGTAGCATCCGGCACATTTACCCCGGCCATAGCTGTTTAGTACTACAGGTTTTGGATAATAAGTTGTCGCGTACTAAATTGAGTTACCATAATAGGACTATGCGGGGAACATACAAACGCGCCCCAGAGTGACTTGGCGATGCGGGGAGAAAATGGGCGAAAGTGGGAAGTCCGTGAAGGCCAAGAGTAAAACGGAGGATACGCTATATGCGCTCCAATGGTCATGGAAAAACAAATCCTTTAGAGTCGTATCATCCCAGACGATAAGACGTGATGTTGAGGCTCTCAACACTTCACCTGGGTACCAATTGAGCTTAGCATTGCCTCACTGTGTAATATGCATGAAACATAGAATCAAGGAGAAAGAGGTTAAGTTCATGTAGGGTATTAATTATATTAACATCCGCGCCTTCGTTTGGTATAATACAGATGCTATGTAAAACTAGTCAATTTTCACCAAGAACTCCTCGGCTGATTGCCATCATCCCGGATTCGTTTGCGGTATCATTAGCGTTAAAGTGAATTAATTCAAAACGTTTGAGTTTTATTTCTCGATTTACAGTCGATCGTTCATGGCTCATGAAATGTAGCGGTCTCGATAGTTTGATTAAACCATCTCATCACCTCGGCGGGTGCTGTTAGGGACTGCTTTGCGGGGAACGCCAGGGCCTCCCGCGCCAGAGCCATATGCGCCGTGGCCAGTCGCAGCATGCTTATCGTGGTACGAGGACGAGGCAACTCCCCATCCAGCCTGTCGCGTCCATGTGGCATTCAGGAGCTCATCACCGTCGTTGTATAGGCAGGGCTGGTAACGGTTGAGGGGAACGTGGTTCCATCGCCAATCCCAGATGGCGGCATAAGACATTCGGTAGGCAGAGAAGGCGAAAGTAGTACCGATGGCAGCACCAGCGAAAACATCATACCCTGCAACAGAAGCGGTTAGTTACGCATAATCTTGGGTTATCAAACACTACAGGATAGTGTTCATAAATGAAGTGCAAGCTTCACTTACAGTTGTGGAACTCATCAATTGTTAGTGCGCCACCAATGAGCACAGCACCAAGGATGGGAATATAGATCACAATCAACTTCCACATAGGAGCGTGGTAGTTGGCGAACACCTTGAGCTTGGCGTTGAGGTAAAGGTAGAGGTACACGAATCCACCGAACGCGGCAGTGGTGTGTCCAGAAGGCATAGATTCGAGGGAGTCGTTGATCTCCTTGCGGTCTCCCGTGCAGATATCGGGTGTAAAGTAGATCTGGTTGAATCCCGCAGCATTCAAGACCTGGTTCCTGGCTAGGTTGACGTCTGGCTTGCATACGTCGAGGAAGTGAGGGCGGAGACCACCGATGAGCCACTTGACGAAGACTTGGAAGACGGCGGCACCGATCAGAGAGTATAGCAGGCCGATAATGCCGTTGTTCACATCCCAGAAAGAGCGAACGCGGATCTGCATGATGAGAATGGCGAGAATAGGGATAATAGCAGCCAGGAAAGCAGCCAGCCAGATAGGAATAATTTCCTTTCGCAAGGGGTATGCGAACTGAGGGTAGACAACCTCGCCATCGGTGAAGGTGACTGCAAACGAACGATTAGGTGCAGGCGGCGCTTCGTAGATCTAGATTAGCTCGTTAGCTTATGCACAAGTCGTGAAGAAACCAAAGTGTTGAATGACTGACTCCTAAGCCTAAGGCGCCCATCAGGATAAATGTTACAATATCGATCCAGGTCACCTTCAGCCACTGGCCAAACGACGGGCGAGTGGCCATGCTGTAAGTCTTGTTGGCATGGCGACTCCTCCTAGTGCCATTCACATGATTGGGTTCAGTACCAGCGTTGTTTCTACGGTTAAAGAATCCCATGATTGCTGATTGATGGCCCAAAAATAATGAGGTATTGGGTGATGATGTTCTCCTAAGGACTTGTCGAGGCCGGTGCCTAAGTCGACCGGTATATGCACCGGTGCTACCTTGTGGGAGAAAGGTCCGACTGGAAGCTGAGTGAGTGGCTGGCGAATTGATTATCGAAGAAAAAGGCTTGACAATGCAAGTGAAGGAAATTGTTAGATATATAGGGCACCGCCTAAGGTTGTACCCTTGCCGAATTGTGTGTCACCATCATCGTCAACATCACGATCATTGTCCAAGCCAGGGTCGTACCCTGCCGTGTTGTGTCAAGTCGGAGGTTTACTTCCTATGCAACGCTGACGTCACGTTAGAGAAATAGAGGGCGGGAACGAAGACATGGGATCAGCCGACGCTTGTGGTGCCGCGTTGCCCAATGATTTGCCGGCATCGACGATACGAAACATGAAGCTTTACACCGTTAATCAAAGAGTTAGAGCTGTAGCTGGCTTAGCGGGTTTCCCCACTGGACGGTCGACTCACGTCATGGCACTCTTGGCACTCAAAAACTTGGCGAACTTGGCAAACGCTTGTTTGAAAGTCCCTGGAAATGGCTAAATGCGGTAACTCACTAAACCTTATGGGCCCTTATTAGGTAAGAGCAGAAATAACGGTGGCCCCTCATTCGATGTTTAAAGCAATCGGTCTACAAAGCGTCATCGCGGATGTGACGACAAGTTATTAAGATTAATTTCCTTATAAAGCTGTTCATCTCGGCGTCTTGGCATTTCCTCGTCTCACTTGGTGCGTGCACTATATCTATCTAGTGGCTTATTTACCTGCTGAGCCACATACTTGTACCAAACCTTCATCCAGAGGTTGTTGAATGTGGCTTGAAAGTGTTGCTATTTACATACACTGCCTCGGCAAGGTCCGGCCAATATTCGAAAAACGAAGTCAATAGACTACCTACCTACTAAGGACCTTCTTATGACAATTATGAAAACGTGTCCCTGTCCATTATGTGCTAACCAAATCGTTAGTTTATCTACGATTCTTTCTCGACCTCGCGCGAGTTGTTACGAATGGTTTGGCGGTTCTCCAGTCTATCGCCAACAAACATCCTCGTCGGAGACTCAACCCCGCTTCATATGAGACAGAATATCAGCCTTAGGTAGCCATTCCAAAAAGGTTTCTAGAAGAACCAACTGAAGCCACAGGATCGACTTGACAGCCCCATTAGCCAACACAGACTCAAAATCCCAACTCCCCAGTCCCGGTGCCATGCATTCAGCTGAAAGTCTAGGTCGGCTTGGCAAGCCGCTTGGTGCGAGGCAGACTCGCCAACTGACCAGTCTGGGGATGTCCAGATTTAGATTTCCATCGAGCACCGCACTGTCACTTGACTAGGATGTATCAAAAGAACATAGATCGGCGGAGACAATTGGCGCTAGATTGAGGGGAACGAAAATGAGAACTGAGACTATCAAGGACTATTCCGTGAGACATGCAGCATCTCATGCTTGGCGCCGGATTCTCAATACCGGCTTGTCCCAGGTTATCTATCAGTGAGACACTGCCTTCAGCCGCAAAATGGGCTGAGTTGGCAGCACGGGGAGGCATCCCCTTATAATGAGTATGGGTGCTCACTTTACGCCGCAGGACTCTTCTCGCCCATCTCGAGATTCTTCATTCGCAAAGCAAGCCCAAAGTGAATATCGAAATGACGGCCCAGACAGTCCAGGCTCATGTGCAGCCTGCTATGAGCAGGCCACACTCGCAGACTATCACGAGCTCACCTCAAGCAAATGAAGGTCTCACGGCAGCATTTTCGAACCTGAACATAGGTCAACAGTTCCAACAGCCTCAGCCATTAACTTCATCTTCGACGTTTCCACTGACCCCCCCAAGCCACGGTTCTCACCAAGTCTATAGCCATGCGGCTCACGGCCTACCTTCGCCGCCTATCTCACATACGTCGAAACCGCCAGCCCATCAGCAACACACAGGATCAATCGGCTCCCATAATCAGGCGTTTGGTAATACAACGCCCCCGCAGAATGCGTATCCATCGCCAGCACAAACCCCCGTGAGCTCTCCTTCACCTTACCCGGCATACCAACCCTCGGCACATGCGGCCAGTTCACCGAGGCCTCAAATACCACAGATTCCGCCATACAATCCAGCAGACCCCAGCAATGGCAAGCCTGTATTCGCCCCTCCTCCAACCGTCCCTACCTCATCGCCACCCCCGGCCCAGCCTGCAAAAACCAAAACTAGCTTTTTCGGCAGAATGACCAAGAGTCCTATTGCCGGAATGGGGGCGGGTCTGGTGGGCGGCTTGACGTCGGCAGTTCTTGCACACGAAGGTAAAGACAAGATTGAAGAGTGGACGAAGCAAAAGATGGACTCGCTTGCTGGGGCGGTAGGTTTCAGCACTACGGGAGCTGGTAAGACGCATGGTGTACAGCATGCTACTGCTGGACACGGTGCCGCGCATCAGCCGGCACATTCGGTAGGAGGTCATTCGGGAGTGGCGCATCCCGTAGCACACGCCGGAGCGCATCAAGCAGGGCATTCTGCAGTGCACTCTACGACTCACCAATCCGCGCACCAAGGGGGACATGCCGCTGTGCATGTAGGAACACATCACGTAGTGCACTCACCGGCACATACAGCACCACACGCGGCGCCGCATTCAGGGGCACATCACGTGGCGCATTCAGGTGTAGCAGTTCATCATGCACCACGGCCAGCTATGTCACAGCCAGTCATGCAACAGCCGATGGCAGCACACCAGGTACAGCAGGGACAAGTTATAGCTGCGGCAGCTCCTATGCCTCCACGGCCGATGCAGATGGGAATGCCCGCCCAGCCCATGCCTATGCCTGCTCAGGGGTTCGGCCCTGGACCCGGGTTTCCGGGACCCGCATTCCAAGCTCAACCTATGCGGCCGCCCATGCCCCCTGGGCCGATGCCAATGCCAATGCCGATGGGACCTGGACCAATGCAAAGACCCCCGCCACCGCCAATGGGCGGTCCGATGGGAGGAGGGGGCCGTGAAGCTCCCGAGCGACCTGAACGACCCGAGCATGAAGGTATGGGTGGAGCTCATGCTGCTGGTGTAGGCGCTGGTGTTGGTATGGGTGCCGGATTAGGGGCTGGAATGTATGAGCCGGGAGCACACGGAGCAGCCGGGCAGGATCCGTACGCTCAACAAGGCGGAGCCAGCCGGGAACTCACTGGAGCAGATCCCAACGGGATAAACGGAATGGCTGCAGATCCATCAGGACACGCAGGGGCAGCCACGGGCGGAGCGACAGATCAAACCTTCGGCATGGCTGATCCGAGCATGTACGGGAACTCGACAAGCCACGCAATCGACACATCCGCGTCTACAGGTGCACACGACCCCAGCGCCCTCACCAATGCAAGTGGCACACAAGCTTACGGTATGGAGTCTACCGCGGCCGATGCCTATAGCAACACGCAAATGTATGGATCGGAAACAGTTGCGGGCGGAGAGATGACGAGGGAAACGCCAGTAACGACAGAGTCATACACCAACCCGACAACCACGGCTCCAGCAGAGCAGAATACGTACGTGACGGAGAACATCTACCTAGACCAAGGCACATACGTCGACCAAAGCCAATATGTGAATCAAAACACGACGGTGGATCAATCGACAAACATAGATCAGAGCAGCTACATCGACCAAAGCTCCTACGTGAACCAGAACACAGCTATAGATCAGAGCAGCTATATCGACCAGAGCTCGACAGTTAACCAAAATACTACTATCGATCAATCCGCCTACGTAGACCAGAGTTCATACATCAACCAAAACACGAGCGTGGATCAAAGTGCTTATATCGACCAAAGCGCATACATAGATCAGAGCGCAACAGTTGACCAAAGTGCCTATGTGGATCAAAGCGCGTATATAGATCAGAGCACGGCGGTTGATCAGAGTGCGTATGTCGACCAGTCCGCTTATATCGACCAATCTGCCTATGTCGACCAAAGCGCATATATAGATCAATCTGCGTATGTAGATCAAAGCGCCTATGTCGACCAGTCTACATACGTTGATCAATCCGCGTACGCAGACCAGAGTGCTTATATCGACCAGTCTGCGTATATGGACCAGAGCGCATATATGGATCAATCTGCGTATGCGGATCAGTCTGCGTACATAGATCAGAGTGCCTACGTCGACCAAAGTGCATATAGCTACGATACGACGGATTATTCAGCGGACTACGGGCTCGCATAACCATCACTTCTCTCATTCACATATTGATTTCTTGTTTTTGGAGCATTTTAATGAAAAGGAATGGATATGACTAGTCATCTTTATACAAGCTAAATCTTTAAATGCATTGTGTCTTTCTTGTTAGAATGGGGAGCATAGCATGTAGGGGATATCAAGGAGAACTACTATATAGATACCATCTTCATCATCTCATATTATCTTTTCATCTTGATTATCGATATTTATGGACATACCCCCTATCGTGATAATCCGAACGTATGTATTTGAAGTTCTACATCTTCATTCACACGCCACCAACGCCAATGCCAATGCCATGCCGTGTCATATTGATAATCTTCGCAGCCAGCCCCCAAGCAACGTGAATACCAGCAAGTTTTTTTATATGCAATTTTCATTTCACTTTCGGTTGACGATTACCGTCGCCCACGTCCACCACCACCACCACCCATCATCCCACCCATCCCCATACTCTCCATCATCTTCTGCATATCCATACCGCCCGGGAGTCCAGGCATACCTCCACCCCCACCACCACCAAACATGCGCGCCAGACTCGCCATGTCGGGCATGCCTCCGGCGCCCGCACCACCCATACTCTGGAGACGTTTCTGCATAGCGGCCATCTGCTGCGCCTTATTGCCGCCTCCCATAGCCTGCTGCGCCTTCTGCATATTCTTCATGCTGCCTCCCATCTTCTTCGCCATGCCAGCCATCATGCGCTGCTGGGAGAGTAAGTCCTCGACCTCGCGGACGCTGACGCCGCTGCCGCACGCAACGCGCGTCATACGGGTGGGTTGCTCGATGAACATCTTGCCGTCACTATCGAGTTCCTTCTCCGTCATGCTATCGCATATGTAGATCATGCGCTTCAGACGAGCGCTTGACTCGTCGTCGTCCATGCCCGCCATGCCCGGCAGATTGGACATTCCGGGGATCATGCCTGCCATCTTGGACAGGGGGCCCATCTTCATTATGTTGCTGAGCTGGTCGCGCAGGTCGCGTATCGTGAAGATGCCTTCGGTGATGTGCTTTATCGTCTCCTTCTGGTCTAGCTTGAGGGACTGCACGTGTTCTACTAGTCCCATCATGTCGCCCATGCCTAATAACTTGTTGATGAATTGCTGTGGTGCGAAGCGCTCTAGGTCTAACATGTGCTCTCCTGTGCCGATGAAGACGATTGGGGTGTGTGTGGCTGCCACGGCAGATATGGCGCCGCCTCCGCTGGCGTGGCCGTCTGTCTTTGTGATGATGATGGCTCCGAAATCCGCGGCTTCCTTGAATGCTTTTGCTTGTGCCTCTGCTTGTTGACCTATTGATGCATCGAGGACCATGATTGTCTCGTCGGGCTTGACTGCTTCCTGGATGTCCATCATCTCTTGGAACAGGGCTGACTCTTGTCTGTGTCGACCGGACGTATCGACGATAATGACCTCGAACCTCTCCTTCTTAAACTTGTCCACACCTTCCCGAGCTACCTTGGCGGGATCCGTCTCTGTTAAGGAACCGTAGTAGGGGATCTTAGCCTTTGTCGCGTTCTGCTTCAGCTGATCGAAGGCACCGGCACGGAAGGTATCGGCGCAAACGAGGCAGGCCCGGAAGCCCCGTGCCTGGTAGTGTCGGGCGAGCTTTGTACATGTCGTGGTCTTTCCGGCACCCTGCAAACCAACGAACATAATGACGTTTGACTTGCCCTTCTTGGGCTTGAAGGGTTCGGCATGGGGATCGACGAGGCGGACGAGTTCGTCGAAGACGGTCTTCTGGATTAGGCGCTTCTTGTTGACGGCGGGCGGTAGGTCCTTGAAATTGACGGTGGTGCTTATGGAGTTCTTGAGACGGCTGACTAGTTTCACGTTGACGTCGGCTTCGAGGAGGGCACCCGATATCTCGTTGAGCATAGATTTGAAAGCCTAGACGATTCCATGTGTTAGCAGACTGCGGGGCGGCGGACGTATTTTAGGTGCGCATCTGGCGGATTGGCGGCTCGGTCGCATACCTTTTCATCGAGATTGGGGGCTCGGGTGGCATCGTGTAGGGCGCCACTGATGCGCCGCCCAAGATCTTGAAGAACCATTGCGTCGTGTGTCTTGGTCGGGTGTAAGCGAGGATATGGTGTTGTGGCTGGAAGTTGGTGATGTATGTACAGTACGACAGTGTCCAGTACATTTGCAGGTTACTGATAACATTTGATAACATCTTAACCTAGTGGGGTAAGAGCTAGCTAGCCAGGGCGCAAGAGCTGGATCTTTGGTTTCTCCGGCCCCACCGCTACCGTAGCCCCGGGCGAGGCCCCTGTTCGTTATCGAGTACCATCTTAGAATTCTACTTATGACCACAAAATTTAGAGAACGTGGGATCCCGACTAAATCCCCGGTGTTGCGTATTTTCGCTTTCTTCTCTTGATTTTTTTTTTTTTTTGAATCTCATATTTTAGACATGTACTTGTACGTATACGTTCAAAGCTCGTAGTATAATTACCACACCGTCCAGGGATTGAACTTACAAGCATTATTCTTCAAGAACTCGCCATACATGATGCCATGAACATACGCGCTTCCTACTAATTTTATATTCCTTACCGTTCCACCGTCTGACGCATTATTTTCGCCTGTTTCGTGCCTGCGAAAAATGAATGGCACATCCGTGCCTGCAACGAGACACACAAGATCGCCACGCCTAATATCTTGCGGGCCTAAGCCAACAAGATTGCGATCCTTGGTGCGAAACGCGCGGCGATTTTGGAGCATCGCGTTCGTAATCCAGGACACGCTCCCGATCTGCTGTTCCTGATATTGCCAGAAGAGACGCGGATCATTGGCTTCCCAAGCCGTGACGAGGCGTTTTCGCCTGTCTTTCCCCTTTTTCTGATCTCCCATCCGCCTGTTCAGCTGCTCATTCATGGCATCCGTGACGTCGACCCCCACGAGCTCCTCTCCTACGATGATGATATCGGCCTTGCCGTCGTTGTTGGCGCTGCTGACAGCCCCGCCAGATGTAAGTTGTCGGTGAAACGGGAACTCGGGGGTATTGTGCATGTCGACAAATCGCTGGACCGTGGCATCTATATCATCCATATCTGTGCCATTTATGGCAGTCGTGTCGTGTATCTGGACGGCGAGACGCCCCTTCGCTGTTTTGCGGAAGAAGCTGTCTTCCGGTCGCGTTTTAGACGGCTCGAAACTCAGATTGGAGACTAGGGTCGCGAACCACCCGAGAAACGCCCGGCGTAGTTTCGGAAGTGGAATCTTGCGGTCTCGCTCGAATATGTCGGCGGTGAAGGTACGCATAACTGCGTCCATGCTTAGTTCCGAGGTCCCCGCGTAGTGTTGTCCCAGGTTTGTGACTAGGTCGAGAATATGTCCTCGAGCATACTTGATCTGAGTAGGTAGGATCTCGGCGCCTGATTCGCCCACTTGCACGATTTCGTCCACATGAGCAACCTGAAGCGTGAGCGTGGCGCTGAGAGCCAATTCATGCGACGATGGAATCTCTTCTGATGATTCTGGACGGTCCGAGGTACCCTCTGTCACGGTGAAGTTACCGCTCAACGAGCTTGCGGCACAGAAGTGCGTGCATCCGTAATACCAGAATGGCTTTGGTTTCAGCGGAACCCTCAAATCAGGAACCCAAGACGGTAGATCCGGCGTTCTCGCTGCACCACAGGCAACGAGAGACAGGGTATATGGCCAATCTTGCTCATTAGCCAGGATCACGGCGCAATTGGTATAGAGCTTATGCAAGATCGTCCTGCCGTCGCTCGCGATAGCGCTGCGGGTAAGCCGCTCACGCATCTCGGCGTCCACAAGACCGAGAATAGCAAAGATTTTATCCTCGGCACGGAAAGCTTGACGATCGCGACACAGGAACAGGTAATCTCGAAACGACCAGACAGCTTGCCGCTTCGGGTCGATTCGTTCGGTTCGCGCCAGCATCATATGAGGAATGGCTTTAAACCCTGATCCGCTTGCTTCGGCCGGACTCACGGCGGTGGTATGGGGAACCAGATCACAGGCGCTCATGGTACAGATGATACCTAACAATTTGTCGGGTGAGATCTCGATACCTCCCAGGTAGAAAATGAGTCTTCGCGCGAGGACAATCTCTTGTATCACCCACGATCGCTGGAAATAATCTCTATTTACCAAGCGAGCGAGGCTCATGATATCGCTTCCATCCAGGTACCGCGCGAGCCTTAAAGGCGCCTTTCTCTTGTGCACCTTCCATATATCGAATTCGGTATCATACGGTTCGTACTCGGCCGGCATCTGCATGACGTAGTCGATCGTTTTTTCAAAGGTATATCTAACGTTTCCCGTCTCGCCCAGCCAGACGAGTACTGTCTCAGCGCTCTCGTAGATCTTCCCCATTATGCTCAGCTGCTTAAGTTTCTCCTTGCGGACCACGGGGTCGTTCTCATTCTGATCGATACAGATTGCATCAATCCATAATGGCAGACCCCTCTTCTGAGCGCGCAGCCGCACGAGGAACTCGTATAGGTTTGCGTGGATTTTCATGCGCTTGCCATTACAGAGGAGCAGCTTCATGTCCTCGCCGGCCTCCTGCCTCTCGTATTCTGAGTACTTGTCCGGAAACAGATCGGACAGCAGCTCGTGGTTATTGAGCATGTCTTTCCGCCATGAATACGAGACCGCCTCATAGCGAAAGGTGGGATTGGCGGCTAGATCGACATCTTGTAGTGTACATCGTAAGACGCTGCCTTTACTGTCATATTCAAGTGAGACGAGGCGGATGGCCAATGTGCCCGGCCCATCGTCTAGCCTCGAGTGGACGAATACGTCTTCGGTACTTTGTTTACGTGACTATGAACCGCTCATTAGCTATCTTTTTCAATGATATAACCCGATGTAGCTTCAGAGCTTGACGGCACTGACTAGTAATTCCTCCTTTGCCCACCGAGATATCCCGTATATAGAATGCATGGAGATAAAAGGTATAAATATGTTCAATTAGGCAACGGGAAGCCTGTTACTAATGTCAGAATAAGATAATTTGACTGTGACTATCTCAGGATCGAACTGGACTTCCTGTGAGCGGAAGATTCCTAGTTGGGGGCCTTAGGTTCGCCCAAAGCTATAGATTCAACCAAACCGTCTAGCGGCTCTTATCCGGTGAGTACCCGCACCTTTCTTCGATACTATCGAATACGATGGAGAAAGCCGGCAACGATGATGTTGATATGCGTATAGAAATGAAGCCACGGGCTCGTCGCATGATGATCTCTCAAATACTCTTCCTTCGGGACGTCGAAAGGAGGTGTAAGCTAAGTGTTACAGATTGGCCAGGGGTCACCACCACCTGCGACAGCCCCCTCCTACCAGAGTGGGAACCTTTACATAAACCTCACCCTATATAATCTACACGAATTCTTTAATCGACACTTTTGTTATATTGCACACTGCAAATTTAAAGTAACGAAAATGCAAGGCTGAATAATATATCTGGTGAAAGGTAAGGTATATGAGCGTACTGTTCAACTGTTTTACCTGACTCCGAGAGGTGAGAGGTCCTGCTTGTATGTGCGAAATGTCCTTTGACCCTCGTACAGTACACGCAGTGACCCAGTATACTTTGAACAATATCCAGGTAAATGTTATTGATTTTCCTTTCCAGTTATCGACTGATTCATCGAATTCCGACACATCGGGTATTCCAACAGTGACGTGGAGAAGCCGCCATTTCATGTTCGAAGCCTTTGTTGTCAGAAAAGGTGCTTGAGGTAGAACTGGGGGGCAAATTCAAATTAAAATCAGTCAATCAGTCAAGCTCACACTCGCTAACCATTCCATTCCTTACATACCTGGACTTGACTTACTTGATTTGACGGCAGCGCTGTTAAAATTTACATGTATATTTACTTTCGTTAACACTTTAAGACCTGATTTTATATATTTCCAAAAAAGGAGCTGGAAGTTCAAATCAATAGGCACATATAAGAGCGATGAACACACTACAAGCATTGAGAAGAAATAAGTACTCCGTCGTTCTTATCTAGATCAAGTCTAGGTCCCTAATTACAAAGTTGAGATATCTCGGAACCAGCTATAAAGTGACTTCCTCCTTTACATCGATAGCCCGAACCTTCCCTAACGTACTCATATCCTGCTGGACATGGCCCCCTAGCTGCGAGCACTTGGTGAAGTCTTTCCTCGTCTTGCATCTGTTTTTTTATCTCCGTGAACTTCTCACTCACTCCGTTAGCCTTCAGGCCACCCCCGTTATCACTACCCGTGTTGGTCTTTTTATGTTGTCGCATAGCATTCTCGCTCTCAAGCAACTCGTGGCGCAGGCGTTTTCCATTCAACTCTTGTTGATCAGGATCAATAACTTCTGTCCCGTGTGCGGTAAGCACTCGATTCAGTGCAGCTTTAGGCACATCGATCTTACCAAAACCCTCTTGGTGGCTATGTCCGTATTGGATGTTCTTGGAGCGTGCCTCGACTGTGGAAGTGCGTTCCTCACTCTCTGTGGCGACTGGTAACTGTGCCAGATGCGGGTTTGCCAAAACAGGACCTGTTGCAGGTGCTCCAAGAGGCGGCTCCATGAATGGTACCTGTGAATTGTCTCCCATCCCTAGATACTTGTATCGCCCAGCCTGTTGCTTAAGCATTTGTAACATGCACTCAATAACCTGCTGGCCTGAAATGACCAAGGGTCCAACTTGCCGAGAGCCGTCACCCATCAATTCCAAATTCTTACTGAGAATCTTTTTCACGAGGTGCTTAACGTCGCGCGCGTTGCTCCAACTGGGGATTGACTGCATACTGCGAAATAGCCGACGGATCTTGATATAGTCCTCGGACATAGGGTCGGCGAAGACGCCATATGCATCGATACCCTTATTGGCATCAATAAGCTCACGAGCGAGGAGCGAAATGCAATCCTCCGGGGGAATGTTTTCGAAAATGATTTCGTCTTGGAAGATCCCTGCCAGGACGGGCGATGTCGACAGAAACATATTCATCTCCCAAGTATAGCCTGCCATGATAACAACTATCCTTCCCACGTTCGCTGGCTTGGTCAGGAAATTGATCAATTGGTCGAGTGCTTCCCGGCCATACTGGCTACGAAGGAAGCGGTATGCTTCGTCAATGAAAAGAACTCGACCCAGAGACTCTTCAAGTTTCTTTAAGGCTTTGGGTGCTGTTTGTCCTACGTACTGGCCGAGTAGATCAACTGCTGAGCATTCTACCACTTCATCTGTAGAAAGAAATCCCATTCCATAGAAGAGCTTCCCCATTTGTTGCGCGGTAATTGTCTTACCCGTACCTGGAAATCGAGAAGCATCAGTATCAATGGGGTTAGTCGTGGTCGGATCTACTGACCTGCTGGTCCCTTGAAAATGAAGTTGGTTGGCACTACGTCTCTCGGATTAATGTGGCTTTTCCTCGCCCCAAAGCAACGTTTTTGAAACCCACAGAGGGTATCAATAATGCTTGCCTGTACTCGCCCCTCAAGAGTCGGCCGGCAGTCAAGCTCTCCATTGCGCATGCCTCGATCCCAATCTGGATCAAAGTCTACTGCTTCCAGAACTGCGTCCAGAGCTTGTTCATGAGAGGGCAGCTTCGAGATCCTTCCTTCATAGTTCAACATAGCTGTAGCCAAACAACTATCTACCTCTCCTGCATTTGTGAAATTGGGACGCATCAAAGCCCGCTCAAAAATCGCCTTAGACGCTTCGATGGCTTCTGGTGTATATTCCAGATCACCTTCTATTAGCTTCTTTTTCAAAATCTGTTCAAGCTGCTTTAGGTCGAAATTGTGAAAGCGGAAGGGCCTCTCGACTGGAAATCGGCGTGACAAACCGCTGTTGACGTTGCTGAACATGGTTTTGATCTTGTCTTCGTAGCCAACAAGGATAATGCATCGGTCCTCTCCAGGAACCCCCTGAACCATTGAGACGAGTGTATCGATCACTCCTGTTTTGTACTTGTCCTGTTCTTTTCCGGGATCGCCGGCATCAAGCATATAGGCCTCGTCTATGACCAAAACCTTTCCAATTGTGGCCTCGAGTATCTTCTTTGTCTTCGCCTCCGAACTGCCGACGCACTCACCGACAAAGTCTGCTGGGGTTTTCAACACAACTACGTACGTGTTAGCCACGGGGTTAGAGTGTAGGATGGGAGAATAATCATCAAAGATTGACAAATATTATGAAGATAACACTTGCCTTCTCCATTACTCAAGTAGCCCAAATCAGCCAGTATCTGTCCGTAATGTTTGGCCACTGTCGTTTTTCCAGTCCCGGGCGCTCCGATGAAAAGCTGATTCAAAGATATCTTTAGGGGCTTTTTCTCGCCTAGCTCGCGTCTATAGTTCCTACCGATTAGACTGATCATCCTGCTGACACAATCTTTTACCTGGCTGAGCCCTATAAGCCTTTGCAGCTCACCCCAGGCTGGAGATCTCTTGGCAGCGTCAGTAGGATCGGGTCCAATCAGGTCCGTTTGGGTCAGCAGCAAACAATCTGGCTTATGGCCTTCCAGACGTTCTTGTTTGAGTCGTCTTGCCTGTCGGTTAGTGATAGTGGCTAACAGATTTTCCACAGCTCGTGCGTTTCCGAAGGCCCGACTACCACGACCTTGAGCAAGACGACGGATAGCAATCCGTATGTACAGGCCGTCCATGCCACCTTCCACTTGCATTTTTCCCTGGTACTGGGTTGTGATGAGGTTGTTTAGAATATCCCAGAGCTCTGCATCTAAAAAATCCGAGAAGTTGATCGTATAAGGGATGCGAGTAGAAAGACCTGGGTTATGCTCAAAGAAGGGTTCCAGCTCTTTTTTGTAACCCACAAAGATCCCGGTCAGTTTTCCTATATTGTTTTCAAGCTCCGTGAGAATGATATCGAGGACCACCCTTCCAAGGCCCCCGATGTATTCGGCAGTTAACAGGTACGCTTCATCGATAAAGAGCACTCCGCCACCCTTTCTAAGCATATTTTCTATCTCCTGTTTTATTTCCTTCGCTCCCTTGACTGAAGCTTCCATCCCGGAAGTCTCCTTCACGGATTTCGATGTCAAAGCTCCAACGGAGTAGAGAAACTTCGCATACAGACGAGCAACGGTTGTTTTGCCTGGAGATAATGATTTGAGTATTGGACTGAGTTTCGTGGTGAAGTTCGGATCTTACCTGTTCCAGGATTCCCTTGAAACACAATGTTGAATCTTTCTTTCTTCAGGTCTTTACCCTGCTCTTTGTAGATCTCGACCTTAGACAGAATGTCCAAGAACATTTGCTTGACTTCCTCAAGGCCCTCGAGTCTCATCAACTCATCGATTATAGCCATAGGATCCTCCTCCTCTTCGGGTTCGGAGTCCGTATCGCTATTGAAGTAGTGACGTCGTGGAATTCGATTCTTTTCGCGGGAATTTGTTCGTTCCTTTGAAATGTCTTGCTTCCTTTTGAACCCTACCTGAGCTTTTCTTATCTCCCACTCTTGAAGTGCACTTGACGGCACGGACTTGAAAGGGTTATTGCTGATAAGGCGATGTGCGTGCCCCCCGGAAGATGAGTTGCCTGGAGGCTCATGGCTATCTCCATCGTCTGAAAACGGGCTAGTTAGTACTAGTAGATCACGAACACGTATTTCAGGGTGAACTTGGGAAATACCAATGAAATCTTGGCGTTGGGGCTCCTCTAGAACAGATGCCTTATCAAGTTCCATATCGGAACTGTTCGCGATCGAAGAATCAGACGTGATCGACGCCGCGGTGGTAGAGTTAAGGCTGCAAGGTGTCGTTGGCCGACTAGGTGAAAGACTGGAGAAGGTACCCAGTTTTGCAGGCGATACCAAGTCTTGCTCTGTCTCGTGGAGCGGTTCTTGGAGTAAAATGGTTCGGGTGCATCCATTGTTAGATCGTGGGAGCTGCTCGTTGGAATGTAAGGGCGTATCCATGGCTGCTAGAATCATGAGGGATTGAGAGGTGTAACCGCGTGATGAATTGTAACGCATTCAGAACGCGAGTGCGGTAGAGAGTTGAATCAACTACTTGCTAAATAATCTTTTGAGCCAGAAGGCTTTGGAAAGAATTGAGACTGGAGCACCGCCCACAGGCTGTCTATGGTCCCTCATCTGAGAGCCTCAATACGCAATCTCTTTCGCCACTGAATCAATGCTGTACTCTTGGCAGGCCCTCAATGGCAATCACCCATTGCCAGCAACATCTGTTCGTTGGCCTCGCCTGACTATTGACCACACCTTATGACTTGTCGAAGAAACGCCAAAAGGCGCAGCAGAAATCATTAACCGAGTAACCCCAATATTAAGTCTACCAATCGTCTACTCGAGGTTTGCATTGGGTAGCATTGGAAAACCCACTGCTGACTTGCAGCACTACGTACCAGTAACCCCAAACGCAGAATTTTCATCCCGCGCAGCGAGCACCAAGGGGCAAAGTCGGCTGAGCCTCAATTAATGGGAAGCTGCCGATGTGTCAATAAGGAACCATCCAGATTACTTAATGCATTGATGGCGGGACGCGTGCCGACCCGGGTGCTACCCGATGCACCCAAAGGCAAGGATCTTCTGTTCTAGTAGTTGTCGAAAGTGTATCATTTCGTTTAGGTATCAGCATCGACGTGTTCTTGCAGACAATTTCTAGAAAAGGTGGTGTGAAGGCTATGACCATCTTGGGACAGCCTTGCTTGGGCATTGCCAGACACGTCACTGATTAAGGCTGGCTGTAAGGTGTCTGACGGCCCAAGGCGATTACGAGTCAGGATCGCGGTGCTTTTCAGAGGTGTGGGACAGAGGAGGCTCAGACCTGAAGTCGAGCCTTGGTCAATCTTGGGATGAACTTTACAATCGAGAGCGCCGGATGTTAATGATGTCCAGATTCTTTCATTGAAAGGCATAACAACGACACATCTATACCCCTAAAGTGTTCACACTTGGATACATACAGGCTAGTTTCAACCTGTTCTTTCTCGCCATATTACTTTGATTCGAATTGATTCGCCCAACAATATCTACCATGGCTCTCACCTCAGATGCTGTGGCAGACTGGATATCGGCTGTTTTATCGGTAATTACTACCATCGTCGGTATTATAACCGTAGTAATTGTATACATTGGTGCCGTCGAGGTCCTCTCCCAAAATAGAACGTATAGACTCGGTTTGTCATACGAAGCACTCGGCCCATGGAAAGCTAAAGTCGCGCAATCGTCACTATTACGCTTGCAATGGCACCTCTCGACACCTTTTGTCAACCTCAAATCTCTCACCAAGAGCGATTGGAAGCCTGAAATGGGCTTCCCGATAGGCTTTCCAAGAGACGAATGTACTGAAAAGGCCGGAAACATCATGGCCAAGGCCACTTGGGTCAACTTCATGCAGAGCCTAGCTCTCTCCCCGACTGACGATCATTTGTACGAAATGCGGGGAGTGTCTGAGATTATGAACGGTGTTATTCCAATGCGTTGGACAGGACAAGATATTGCAGGTGTTTGTTCAATCATGGGGTTTCAGTCGTATGAAAAAGAGCCTAGTTGCAGGTCTCCAATGATTCTACCCATGCAATGGTCTGGTCCGCTCGGCTGGCTGCAATTCCGCTCCAGCGAGAATGGATGCATCGCAGAATTCAGGACTCGGATGAACTTGCCTGAACAAATATCGCGGGAGTTCCACAGGTATTACAATGGCTACAGCTGTCAGGTCCCCTGCGAGCCTTACTACTTGGAGTCACGACTCTGGAACTCGATCAATGGCCTTTCTCTTCAGAAAGATTCAGTTCTATACCTCGGTGGAAAAGATCCTTCGAAGAGCGATGAAGACTTCGACGATGACAAAAATATCTCAGAAAATCAGATACTGAACCAACTTATGTCAGCAGATTTTACAGCAGAAGAAATTCAACGCAAATTGTTTGGGAAAGCAAAGAACCGCACGGCTCCACTGCGTCGGGAAATTGAGAGGGCACAGGGAGGTGGGCGGCCTGCAGCTGGAATGAGCTATAAGGATGATACAGACTCCTTCTTCAGTTCAATTCTCCGAGATGCAATGACATTCAGCAAAAAGGAGGTCTTTCTACCCTGTCCTGGGCTTCTATCTGTGTCTATCTATGGCGAGTTAGCCCACAGCCGAGGTCTGAGTATAGAGAATGCTAAAGAATACCGTCGTATCTATATCGAAGCCGAAGACATCGATCACAGCTTATATCCGTATAACCTTGGCGATCTGTACGTCGACGAGAAGCTCTTGAAGCTTATCAAAGAAGCGGCACTACTTCTCCGGCCAGATGGTTTCTACTTTTCTCCCACTCCCTGCGTTTATCAAGACCTTCGTGAGATGTATCATAACATCGAGGGGCAACTGGACAGGAAATTATTCTCAATCGGTGGCATTCCGAGCTTACAAGAGGAAAAGTCGTCAAGCAAAAGTCTAGCTATATCCTCCGTAACTCAGTTCACGCCCTTTCAAGATCAGCAGTGTATTCAGCATCTATACATGGGGATGGGACTATGTAATGAACTCCAGCTCACGCGAAAGACAGCACATGCGACCTTTTCCGTCGAGGATATGCGCCTTCTCGCCAAGGCTGTGGGTACGTTGAAAGATGTCTTAGGTTCCTCCCAAGAAAACAGAGGAGATGATTTGATTTGGGCCATGCTTTACTCTCCCAATCTCTCCCTCGACGTGCGCAAATGGATCGAAGCCGCTAGTGACGACCTATATGGCTTCTTTTCAGCCATGGTTACAATCAAAGATGGTATTTTAGATTGTGCGGGCTGGATTGATTCAATCGGCCCCGCTGAACGACATAATCTCAACTCGGGAACTACAAAATACAAGGTGCCTCTCATACAAGACGGCGTTTTTTCTGGAGCCCAAGTTGTTGCAGCCCTTACAATCGCTTTCATCACATACTTCTGGATTGATGCAAAGTGGATCACGGACGTAGCGGCTTACGATATGACGATGCCACACAGCGTGCTAATGTATTGAGCCTAGTAATGCACACAGAGGGATGTTCGTTTCTCTTGTTTTCTTTCTTGCTTTCTTTTTTGTTACCGAACTTAGAGTCTCAAACATTGAACATAATTAGTGAAATGGGGCGAAAGGATTGCACTTATTGCTTTCCTCAATCATCTCCGTGCGACTATTATTACAGATGAGGAGGGGGGAGGGGAGCATTAGAAGTTTATATGATAGTATTTTGGTCACTCGAATTCATCCATGCTAATAATCCGGCTTCAAACCGAGCTCCAGGCATGTGCTAGTATAGCTCACCAATGGAACTCCATGCTTTATCAAATTCGGTACCTTAACAGTATCCTAAACCTGGCCTTACAAGTATCACTAGTGGTAGAATATTGATCGGCAGTATACTTCGATTTCAAAGACTGTCTATCGTAGAGTAAACACAGACCGATGATTACATCTGACGACAATATTTATAGCGACATAGGGAGCTTTCAACAAACGACTAATGACAAACGACTGTCAGGTACAAGCCTGAGACGGCAAAAGCTGACTGCAGATGCTCTGCGACACTTACCGTGCTCTCCGAACGCAGACAATCGAAGCATGACACTTAGTAGTACGCCACACAATAATAATTAATGGGGGCTGCTTTTTGACGTTAGTCGTCGAAGAGGAAGATACCGAGATTGCAATATTTTTAACGCTTCATAATAGTGCAGCACTAAATTTCTACTTCATCGAACATCGAATCGTTTCGACTGGGTAACATTATGTCAATACTAGGCAGGCTTAGCCGTCGGTTGCCTAATCTGTCAAATGGTGTTGGCGCTGATGTAGTGCTACACTGGTCCTCCAATGGATTCGGAAACTCCGATACATTTGAGCCTGACCCAAAGATCGAAAGTGGGCTGTGTAGAAGCCTGCTCGCCTTGTTGCAAAGTTTTAGTTGCCAATGAAATGATGTCCCCACTGATGAGTCGTGCGAAATACAACATAGCCTTCTTTTCTTTTTTCAAAATCAAGCCGAGCGAACAATAGAGCCACACGTATGAAGGGTCAACGAATTAGGTATTATCGTATCTCCACAATTCAGCCGGAGTAGCATCAATTATCCAATAAACATGCCGACAATGCGACTGCATTAGACTGATCCAATAATCGCATAACACACTAGGCATCATGCTATGATTCGACAAGCTTCAAGACAGGTCGGCCACATGCTCGAGCAGATCCTGCTGCATCATAGTATCATACATAGTTACTGTCTAGACTCCAAAGTGCAACTTCAGGCAACAATAGTGGCGAAAGGGTAGTATTGTCTAAGCCTAATTGACTGATGCTATAGTAAAAACTCTATTATCCATAACGCGAGAATTGTCTGTGATGAGGAGTAAAAAAAGTTTCTTTGTTATTCGAGGACAATACCCTTTCTTATTGCTTCAACCTATGCCGACATCGATTAACATTAGTGCGTCAATTAACAGAAGATTATGTACTTCAACCATTATTTTTTTCTTCCATTATGAGTACGAGCTCTATATGCCAGATATGTGAGTTTAATCTCACATATCGCCGAGATCCATATTCAGACCATCATACCGCACACACCTCACGGAGATCCTTCTGCAAATCACTTAGGCAAGGTTGCCCACTATGTTGGATTCTTTGGCGTAACATACGATCATCGCCATTCGCGGTTCCTCGTAAAACATCAAGATCATCAAAATCATTCGGCAGTTGTTGGACATGGACGACCACGGACGCTGTTCCAGATACTGTGGAGTTCACGAGCTCAGTGCACAGATCTTTAGGAAGTTCAGCCGGTCTATTGTTGCTTACTAAACGGAACCCGAAAGTGAACCCTTGGTATGCAATAGTAGAGGCGATGCAGCCGGATATGGAGAAGTCCAGCCAACTGCCATTTAATAATCTCGAATACGTGTCAACGCTTTCCGACGATCAATCTTCCGACACGTCAATTAATCAGATCAGGCAATGGATTAACACTTGTGTCCAAGGTCACCACCGATGCCTGGAGCGCCGACCCTCGTCTTTAGGTGGGGCGAACGCAGTTCCCACCAGATTAATAGATCTCGGCACATCAACTACCACATCTAACCGTTGGTCACTGGTTTTAACAGATAACAGTGGTCAAGACTTCACGGATTATGCTGCTCTGAGCCACCGGTGGACCGAAGGCATGCCCAAGCTCACTCAGGGCACGTTGCACCAAATCTCCGCCGGTGAATCTGACAATTACCTCCCGAAACACTTCCAAGATGTCTTCGGTCTTTGCCGTAAGCTTTCAATCAGGTATATCTGGATTGATAGTCTTTGCATTTTCCAAGACTCAGAACAAGACTTCCAGAAGGAGGCGGCGACCATGACAAATGTCTACATGAATGCACTATGCACGTTCAGCATATGTTGGGCGTCGAAAAGTCAAGGCTGCCTGCCAAGAAGGGATCCGCAGGTGCTGACTCCAGTCAAGGTTCGTGTACACTGGGCCACCATAATTCCAAAGAACGAACTTGTATCAGCTATTGCCTATGAGCAAAACGACCAGATCCACGCCATTGAGAACTCAGAGATCAATAGTCGAGGTTGGGTATTTCAAGAGAAGATATTATCCCCAAGAATTCTGTTTCTTGGGAATGAACAGATGTACTGGCAGTGTGATTGCCTGAAAGCCAGCGAGGTCTTCCCTCTTGGTTTGCCTAAACCAGAAACTAGTGGCACTGACCCTCGGAGCTTTATCCAACTATTTCACAAAGGGGACTTAGATAAGACTTGGAACAAGCTGGTACGCATGTACTCCGAGACAGAGTTTACCTATGAGAAAGATAGGCTTGTGGCTATAAGTGGGCTCATCCGTGTCCTCGCAGCTCGAGTAGACGTAGGGCCTTATCTAGCAGGCATATGGCGAAGACGTTGGATCGATGGGCTACTCTGGCAGACGACGCCAGTTTGCAGCAATGTTGCTTATGATCCCGGTACTTTGGGGAATAACTGCCCGTCGTGGTCTTGGGCATCAAGCATGAGAAAATATACCAGCCAAATTGATCTGGATCTCACTGAAGCTGATACTGCCAGCACAATCGAGATGACTGATGCTCATGCTATCAACTGCCCTGGTATTGACCTGGTTGAGTTCAATGATTTCCAAAATTCTCCAGACCGGCCATTGGCTAGGTTGAGCGACAGTAGGATTGAACTACAGGGTGATGATGAATATGGTTCAGTCAAATTTGCGAGCATCGACATTACCGGCTTCGTTATCCCAGTATGGCTGCCGCCATTGGATGAAATGAAACACAGCCATGATCACTTCCAGGTTGATAAGGATACGATAATCGAGTTCAAAGTAACAAATGGGGAAATGATGATCAACCTAACTAGCCAATGTAAAGCTAAATTGGCGGCGATTGACTTTTATGTCTCCATACGTTCTTTCACGACTATACATCGATTGTCATCTATGAATGGGAAAAAAGACAGAGGTCCAGAGCCCGAGACTAATAGTAACATGCACGCGAAATCTCACAGGTATCAAAGTCATCGGGCTCACCTCAACCTAACAAGCCCATACAATCCTGCAAGACCATGTTTCTTATTACCGCTTTTAGACGCACGCGAAACCATGGAAGATGATGCTTTAGATTACATCAAAGGTTTACTGATCCAGGAGAAGGACCAGCCGGTTTTGGGGGGCCGGGACAATGCCTCGACCTCACGGCATGGCCTATATACCCGGATTGGAACCTTCTACGATTACCCACGACTTGGTAGCTTAGGAAAGCTCATCATCAACACTATTCTGAACAATTCTCTGGAAACCATTGAGAATACAGGTTTAGTCAGCCAAGACGATGCTCTTTTTTACCAAGTGACACAGTATTTGAGGAAAAAGTACGGGGAAGATGTAAATGGGCGATGGGAAGCATATACTCGACGTGAAGCTGAATCGAAGCTCGACCAGTGTGAAGTGCCGTTTTTGGTAGATATGCGTGTGTTCCCAAGTGATAGCCCAACAGAGGAAGATGGCGATCCTACTGCTAAAGCTGAGGAACACCCAAGGCATGTAGATGAGGAGGATACGAATCAAAGGCCTCATGAGCGGAAATTTGCTAGTGATGATGGATTCAAAGAGATGAGAGCCTCCCTTCTGAAAATCAAGAAACATTTTCAGAAAGAGCATGACAAGGATGTGTATTGGAAGTGTGAACTTGATGCTATCAATGCAGGAAAGCTCAGTCGGTGGAATAGATGGAGAGAACCGTTGCCGCTTTGGGGTAAGCGTCTCGAAGCAGAGTGGAAAAGAGTGAGGCTTCTTTAACCAAGTTCTTCGTAAAGAGTGTTGTTATTTCTATTTTATAAAAAGCTTGAACGCCTCCAGAACTACCTGCTCTTTGCTCTCATCAATGATTCCTAAAGTGTCCAGTATGTGATAAAGTGAGACTATTTCGGGTTGATTTGATGGGTTTTATTACTCAACATGGCCTAGCCCGCGCACGGCCCCCGGCAGGGGGCTCCTTTGCCTTTATAAGGAGCTCCTTCGCCGCGGAACGCGCGCCGAGGGTTTTTCCTCGTCACCTCACTTTCCACCTCCCACGAAGGGGGTGGTTTTTAGTCATGGTCGGAGGTTTTTTAACCCACCCACCGTCCCTGGTGGTAGCCATAAGCTGGAAGGAAGGAGGGAAAAACTGTTAGGTTTTGTTTTTTGTTTTTGCTTTTTAGACAGATAGTCTAGGCAAATTAGTCGAGTCAGTCCTAGTTCGAGGTAGCCGGCTACACTAGCCCACAGCAGCGACGAAAGCGCACCGCCAGACCTTGTTGAGTGAATAAATGCAGGTCAGAACGACTGCGGATGACAGCAAATCTCGCTAACTCCAGCCAGAGAAGTGTAATATATGGTGTACCAAGACCTCGACCTCAAGACACAAGACGACTGACAGATAACGAATTAGATCTGCTGCGCAGTGATTGCGAGCTCCATGACTGGCTCCTGTTCGGATGGGCACGACTGGACTTATATCCGTACGTCAGAGATCCCAGCGTTAAGAGACGCTATTTGATGATGCTCGATGATTGCATCCTTCGAATTTCCGCGTCCCGGGATTTTTGCTCCTCTGTAATGCGCTTCCAAACCTCGGTATCACGGGTGGCCGATTCGGGGAGTTCTTCAGGATCCCACCACCAGTCTTCCGTATACGGTTCGGGATCTTGATGCCTCCTATCTTCCAGCAGATCTCGCGTTCTATGCACTATAGTTCTCTCGAGTTAGTGATTATTCTTTCGGGTGTAGGGAGGCTGGATTTAGAAAGCTCTGCATTCTCTCGAGACACCATATTGTCCCGAAAGGAAACTTTCGGCCCCCAAAACTGCTGATACAGAAAAATGAGGACTCTTGGGATAACATACTAGTTTTAAGGGCGCCATTCCCTAACCATTTTGGAAAGATTATACGGTTGACCCATTCGGAGCTTCGCGGAGACAGCTTATCAAGTCTCCCATCTCTCTCTTCTACCCAGCCAAGCAGTTTTGCCTTCTCCCGATATTCCAATATCCATGGTGGCGATATCTTGGTGATTAAGCGGCGGAGATTTGGTTTGATGCCAAAGGCATTGATTTCGCGTTGTTCTAGGCGTAAGATGAACTTTGTAGCGACGTCCAGCGTAGTTGTGATGGTTTGGTCGCCAGATATATAAGGAGTCCCTTTTGAGTATTCTCGTATTTCTTCCAATGATATCGGAGCGCTTAATCCTTCTGTAATGCCCGTTAGGATGAGTCGGACCTGTACATCAGCTATCCACCTGATGCCTCTGGGCCTGGGTATTGTTGAGTCATCGGGCTGCATAAGCACCATGAATATCGCGCGAAACAAGGGTTGTATCAGGAGTGTATGTCTCCAGTGTTCATCTTTGGCCACTCTCGCATTTATATGGCCCCAGTGAGGACGTCGCAGTGGTCCGTTCATTAGTGGGAGCAAGTCTGGGCCCGCTTCAAGGCATGCTATGTCCCTAAGTCTCTCGGACTGCTCGCAGACGTTACAATGAACGTTGATGAGATCGTCTAGCTTTGCGTCTAAGCCCTTGTAACCTTTTATGTCATATTTCGCAGCGAATATCCTCACGAAAGTCCGCTCAGCTTCGATATCTGTACTGTATGGCTTGAACCATTGTCGCCATAGCCAGGCTTCCAAGGGGATAGCACGGCTATAGGGAAATCGTTGCCCTTCATCGAGGATATATAGCCCTATTGTTGTATTAAAGCAGCTACGAGCCACTGACTGGGCCTTGTGAGACTCTACCTGCCCCGATGGGAATCCGATGCTGCAAGGAGTATACGCTGAGAGGCTATATTGTACGAGACGGCTATCACCTTCGGCGTCTGTTCTCATACGCAGCAAAATTTTGTCCCTTGGTTTTATGTTTGGCTCCATCATCGCGAGGTTCATGGCCCGTTGCAGAACTATTTCTTCTTTGCGTGCGATGTCTCCCCATGCTTCGTTATTGTGAATACGGAGCCTCACAAACTCAGGAGTCACAGGACGAGCCTTCGCGTCGGCTCGAGAACTCTTTTGGGAGGCCATTAGGAATTGATCCTGCTGTATCCTCAAACACGAACTGCTTCGGAGTTCTTGAGGCAGGCTTGGAACGAATCAGCCGAGGCGAATACGTCGGTAGTCGAGTTACTTGTTATACTGGGCTCATGTCAGTATATATAAAATATCTCTGATCGAAATGATAGACGCACTCATATACGGTTAGCTTAATCGGGGTGTGATGGTATTTCCAGCTTTTGCACAAGCTCTTTCGTGGGATGGTGGGTTCCTAAGAAGTGGTGATTGAAGTAAGAGCTAGTTTGCTCCGTGCCGGTTGTCTGTGTCCGGTCCGATGCTTCCATTTGAACCTTAAGAGGATTAGGTGCGCTAACGCCGATGCTTTTGGCATAACCTCGATAGTACGCGCGCTGAGGCCAAGTCGTACATTACGTTACGCTCTCGTATCGACAACCTTGCCTTTCCAGAGACACCACGGGGAGGTATCGAGTCGGTCTTTGTCTCCATGATTGGTGGCCGCCCGGGGCGGAAAGGTCACCTGCTGTCTCTGGACAATCTTCGGAGGGGTGCGTTTAGCTAAACGCTTCTGCCTTGCTGCCGAATATTTTCATCTTCGGGGTATTCGGTAGTGGTTTAGTTTCCACAGGTACAAGGATAGTACAAAGATGGTACATGCTACTGGGGCTACCCCTGAAAGCTCGGATCGTCCCGATACTTTTCCATCCAAAAGCATACTTTGTGAGCATTCGCGGAATCGCCTCAACGTTAGGCGTTCCGAGCAGTGGTACGGCCCGTAAATCTAGCAAGTCCAACTCTGCAAAGGCGGGAGCGTCACTTCCCTGGGAGATTTTCTACCATCGGACCCTTGGGTCAACGATCTGCCAGACTGAAATAAGTGTAATCTATGAGAACGGTATAACGTGATGGTGTCAAGCGTTTCTATGCATTCGATGACGATTGATCCAGCAGGCCGATTCGGTTTAGTACGAACACTGAACTTTGTTATAGCATCGGTTAGATAGTACAGGGAATAGGCGACCGGGCGTAAAGTATAGCGGTGTAGCGCTCGTTTGACCCTGGGTCTCTAGGGTCTCAGGTTTGAGTCGCTTCGGAGCGGTTTTATCGCTATAGGAGATTTGACGATTCCTGGACGAATTGCTCGAGACCTTGGGGTCGAGAAAGAGTTGGTAGTCGATTCGGGTAGTGGTACCTTCTTTCAAGCTGACGTGGGCGGCTGGCTTCTCCTAATTGATCTAGCAGTGCATCAGCTACACCAAAGACAGCTAGAAGAGTGTTGCTTAACGCACAACTGACATTGGATCGAGGAATTCGAGAGAGATATCATGTTACTCGTAGTGATAGGAACAGAGACTGTCACGATGGGCACAGTTGAAAAGTGAAAACGTAAAACTGTTGAATTGACGAGACCAACCTAATTCCCATCTAAAAGCTCGGGCCATCGTGGCCTGTTCTTCAAGTGGGGTCAGCATCACAGCCAACTCCAACCCCAACATGGTTTTGCACCCGAAGAGACTCTATTAGCAATTTTAGGATTGAAAATCTCATTTAAAGAATGTCGGCCGGTAATATGGTCAGCTTAGACAACTACAGTGTTGAATAACAAATAGATCAATCCCTTTACCGAGACTGTAGTTAAGTAGTTAATCCCTGTGACCGAGGTTCGGAAGGCTCGAGCTGGACTACGAATCTAGATAAGAAGCCATACAATTCCCAAACTTGGAGTCACTTGATCATATCAATAAAGTATGGTTGCCATATGTCACGAGAGCTTCTCGCCAATCCAGTATAATCGAGTACGGGTATAACAAATCGTGAGATCGCACGATCTCACCGCCCGATTGAATCTAGTCCATTAACATGGCCCACAGCTCCCCTCTTGCAATTTCGATGTTCTAGACATTCAGACTAAAGACCCTGAAGTATTCGCTTCATTTCATTAATTGTCCCAGAAGCCCTTGCCCCCAAACTTATTTCCAATGTGAGCTTTGCCATTGCTACAAACCTGCACACCATCATATCTATGAGAAACGCCTCGCATTCCCCTCCAGTTGTCACTAAAGGAGTCACCAATCTGGGCCTTTCCGTTGACAGCGAGGTTGGTATAATAGTGGCCGGGGAGGACAGGTGCTGCCTGATTTGCGTTGCAAGAAGTATTTTCTGGCCATTCGCTTGGTGATTCGAGAAGTAGCCCGCTGCGCATTCTTTCCTCCTCGGCTTTTTTGAGTTGAGATTTCGGAGCAGGGAAGAGGTTCTCAAGGTTTTCAATTAGCGAGGTGATGCCAGTGATCAACTCTTGAAATTCGACTTTCTGATATACAGCCCAGCTAGTAAGTTTGAAGAGATTGCTAGTCTTCTGTCTCTTGATTGCCCTTTCCTTCATCTGATTTCTTAACGCAGCAATAGCTGGATCCAATTCATTTGTTGTGAGTATCGGCAGATTGGCCCCGGCTTTTGCGCTCAGTTTGTGCCTCTTTGATATCTTTTCCGTGTCCGCGAAAAGTATGAGAATTTGTAATAGTGCTTCCTTTGCCATTTGGGTTTCTTCGAAAGTCGCATCCGGCCTATTTAGCATAGGATCCTTGTCAATGTGAACGGCTTCCCCCCAGCGAGCTAGGCGTACTTTTGCGCAAGCGAGGAGGAGTGAACACGTCTGAAAGTCCCGTCCGAAATGACGCCCAAGTTGGACATAGTTGAAACAATCGATGCAAGCAGTAAATGCCGTGGCAATACCAACGGCGCCGGCGGTAATACTAAATGGATCGGACATTGTCAAGTAGTATAGTGAGAAGGTATACTGAGAAAATATTAGATAACAAAAACAAACGTAATAATCAAACCGAAGACTAAGATGATGTAAAAATCCTGGCGAGGCGGAGTATTATTGTAAGTATTAGAACCCTCTTTTAAGTGGCAGGGTGCTTAAACGCCACATATACCTACTTTATCGATAGGAACCATTGGAGATAGCAGCCGTGTTGGAAAATATTACTTATAGAATCTTTCCTAGATTCTAAATCGATACAAACTTTTCTTTCTAATATTAACCATTCACAGAATACAGTGAGAACATCGATGCATATCTCCTCATAGGTACTGTATACTATGACGAGTGGTGCATACCCGACGGCTCATTGAGTGGCCACGGCGCCGTACTGAACACATTACGTTATAGCCGCCCTATCCTGCTTACGTGGGATTTGTTCATTTTTCCTTCTTTCTAGGTATTTAGGATAACATATTGGCCTGTTGTAAAGCTTCCCCATCCCGTTATGCAGTGTTACAACTGTATGCTGGCATGCACCCGTCTGGGGGCTTTAGGCGGCAATTTCTATCATCTCGGCACGTTTTCCGAGACCTAGTAAGTGATCAGTCGACTCTAGTATGCCAAAAATCTTATCTATAGAGGTGGACCACGCTGTCTCTAATAGGTGCACTAATAAAGCAGTCGAAGCCGTTCTGCAGAAACATTTAGGTGATGACGCTGTGGCATACAGACTACATAAAGGCGATCTCCGACTTGAAAGTTGAGTAGCTACTCCAAAGTTCAGGCTTTTTTTTTGGGCTGCGATGCATCGAACAGAACAAATTGCTGGAATAGAAAAATGGAATATATTGCGTCTCGAGACAACTTTATCCACATACCGCAGTACAGGTCCATGATCTGTTTGGGTGATGGATCAAAATCGATGACTCTTCAACCCCGCAAATATGGACGGCCCACCATATTTGTTTCCCACGAGGGCGATCCCCTTACTTCCCACTACGGTGCTGTCGTACTTGTGAGAATATCCAACGGCTCCCTTCTCCCACCCATCGGCGAAATCATCTCCAGTCTGTGCTGCGCCTTCAATTTGCGTATTTGTGTACTGATGGCCCTCTCGAAAAGCAACTAAGCTAGCGAATTTCGGATCGACCTTTGCTGCAACTTGTTCAAGCATCTGCAAATCTGTCAGGTTGGCTTCGGGGCGGCCGTTGATATGGTTCGCATCTTTGAGGCGCATGCCACCAAGTTGGTCTTTATTGCCGTTTGCTTCGGTAGGCTGAATAAGTTCTTCGAGTTTTTCAGCAACGTTGGAGATGTGCGCGATGAGGTTGTTGAGTACGCTTTCGTCAAGACTTGTTCGTCCTGATTTTCTCGAGCCGTGGCTGTAATGTTTCTGCGAGAGCCAATCTATCTCCTTGATCATCCAGTTATCGAAATTCAAGATTTCTCTAGTTTGAGGATCGACCTTCTCGCCGGACGGAAGGTGGATAGAACTTAGGTGGACTCGAACAGAGTCGCCATTAGCCCCGCCAGTCCCCCCGGTCGCCATTCTGTCGTGCCATCGACAGAGGCGGAGCTTGAGGACCCCTACTTTCAGATGATATGGAAGAGTCTCTTTTCCGAAACGTCTGCTGATATGGAGATGTTCCAAAAAAGCGATAATTGCACCAAACAATCCTCCAGTGTCGTAATCGCCTACTCGGGATCTAGAAACCGACATTATGAGCGAAATGAATGATCGGAGCCAAACGAGTTTCACTGTCACAGTGCTAGTCCGTGTCGAGATTCTTAACAGTGGAAGGTTGGCATGCTTGCCACTTTACCTGAAATCACAGTCGGTTGCGATTCGGTCCTGTTTTTATACGCTAGAGTATCAATAGATAACTGCGAAGCAGATCACTTTTGGTCGAAGACGCGGCATCCCTTGGAATTCTGGTCCCTACTGTAGCCTTGACGTGAATTTTCAGGATAGGGAACCATGGTGCTGTTAGCCTGAAGAGCCGCATTCGTCCTTTCGCCCTGCCTATCTACGTGGAAAAACCTGGCGTACATTCATTGGGAGAATGCTGACGCCCGAGGTAGTGCTATGCTTGTGTCTTCGTTGCACCTTCAGGATCTCAAATCTTGCTCCATCTACGGCTGAGAACATTCTCTCTGTCATGTAAACATACACTCAATTTCTATAGCAGAGTACTTAGATAGAGGCTCAAAATTGAAATATACTTATCCTTTGGAAATTGCCACATAGCCTTCGATACACGTTGGGTCCGTATTTCTCGTAAGGTTGAGAATAGTATAGTCACCGGTTGGACACGCGGAATTATCATTTAGGTTTCTACAATACCACATTGAAGCCTAATGCTACCTCATGACGAAAATACACAATTACATGACTGCCCATAAGTTTACGAACCACCATAATAGCAAATGATATCGCGACCTTCTCTTTAGATACTTGCTGATTTACCAATTAAACAGAAGTTGACAAATTGGACCACTCGCGACGATTTGTAGAGCGAAATCGTTAACATACCATGCGACGTGCCCTACAAATGAGCACTGCATTATTGGTCTTACAAGTAACCTGAACTGTTGATAATATGCAGATGTGTGGGGTAATATATGCTGGCATATGCAGAAGGAAATTTGTTTCGGTTGGAAATACGACATAATATCCCATGTTCCTCGACTCTCTGCTCCAGTTACCTCGAAGAGATGCGCGGTGATCTCGGGCACTCCGGGCCTGTACTCGAAATAGAATAGCTGTCTGCGTCGTGACTGTGGTTGCATATGTATATTGTATGGCATGTTGGCGTCTGCATCCCGCCAAATGCAAAAATCTACTTCAACAGCTCCGTTCTGACTACGGGATACTTGTTTGGGAATTTTTAAGGCGCGGATACAGGTCACGCCCTTACCATAATTTTAGGCCTAAAAGTGACTTTCTGAACCAATGCTACTATTGTCGGGCACCAACGACAAGAACTCCGTATGCGACTCCTGAATTAGAGGTGCGATTTGCGAGTTTTGCGTAGTAGCTGTGAGTTCGCCTAAATTTGCCTCACCATCGGGCTCTTGGTTGATATCCAAACTGGGTATGCCAAGAGTGTGGGGGGTTTCAGATTCAATCTCACTCTTGGGGCAATTGGGTGTAACGTGAAGCCGTGTGTTCGTTACGTGTCATTATTGTTAATTGTTCGACGATGCAGTAACTATATGGTCAGATACGTTATCTTTCTGCTAGATGTTGGGAGCTGACTTTTGTTATATCAATAGTAAGAAATGAAGCGTAGCTTCATTGATTTGTTATTTGCTTACTCTTGGGAGATTTATATTGCCCTTATTCTATGCCTAATGAGTGTGCTTTAGCATTCAAACGTCTCCATCTCGTCTCTCGCTATCACAAGATCTTCTTCCTACTCCTGATGATCCCCAATGCTTCTTTATGGGCCATAGGCATAGCTGCAGACGGGGTTACTGAAAGTCACAACCTCGCGACATGGGAAACTACAGTCAAATAACCAACTACGGCGTGGCACATATTGGGGACCAATATTTCCAAGGTAGATTCCTAGCTACAGCTATGCCAAGTTTCGTGTGATTAGATGTTTACTCAATCGTCGTACTGATCATCGTTCAGGTACAAATGGGCGACGCAAGTTTTTAGAATGGCTTTCGCCACTCGACTCAGAGGCGAAGCACAAAGATATCATTGAAAAGAGACTTTTTAAGACGGGAGAATGGGTACTACAGTCTGAAGATTTTGAGTGGTGGTTTCCTGAGGAGAGTACCTCGCCGAAAACCTTCTGGTGTTGTGGAACTCGTAAGAAAATTTCTCGGGTTCTTGCTTGAGATTTAGTTGCTAATTCTCTTGGTAGGTGGTGTCGGGAAGACGTTCCTGGTGTACGTCTTATTTATTATCATCTTTACTTCTTACAACGCTACTAAAACCTAACTACTTCCTAATGCTGTACTAAGCTATGTTGCTAATGATTACACTAAAATAAGGTCAACCGTTATCGATCATCTTAATGAATTTCGAAAGGCACATGACAACATTGGGGTGGCATGGGTGTATTGCGACTACAAAGAAAAGATGACTCAGAGCCCTACTAATGTGATACAAAGCCTACTTAGACAGCTGATTCAACTACGAGACGACATGTCTGAAAGCTCCAAAGATCTTTATAAGAGCTACGAAAATGGACATAGTTCCCCGGTATTTGATGAAGCCATGAGACTCTTCCAAATCGAGATTAGACGTTTTACTCGAGTATATGTGGTTATCGATGCCCTGGATGAATGGGACGAGGACATAAATAAGTTTGACGACAAGCTGATAGGTCCATTACGCAGCTGCGTGAACCTAATGGCCACCATGCGTATTGACAGATCTAAGGAGATAAACAACTATTGGGTTGAAGCCAGGGAGCTTAAGATTGAACAGAGCCCTAACGATGTACATGCTTACATTTCTGCCCGTTTCAAATACGGAATATCTCAATGGGCATCGCTTAACACAGCGATCAGAAAAGACGAAAAGTTGTCTGGAAGACTTCGCGAGAGTCTTGTGAGAGGAGCTCAAGGGCTGTAGGTTTCATTCCACAGCACATGATAATCAGCCGGATCACACTGACGTGTAACAATCCAGTTTACTATATGCGAAGCTTCACGTGGATAACGTATCGAGATCAAGAAACATCAGCGAGATCAAAAAGGCTATTAATAAGCCATTACAGAGTGGTGACGAAATGTTCAAAGAGACCGTTGAGAAAATTAAAGAAATGAAAAGGGATGACAGAGAACGAGTCGAACGGATTCTGTCTTGGCTCTCTTGTACCTTCCGACACATGACTGTTAATGAGCTTCAAGTTGCGGTGACCATGGAAAGCGAGGAAATATTCATAGCTGAGTCCCCATGGCAATTAAAGAGATGGCTTGAGGATGGAAGTGATGGATTGATTGTCATTGATTCATGCACCCACAAGATTCGCCTGTTGCATGATGCTGCATACGACTACTTCCGCCGCCATCCTATCATTGACAGATCCAAAATGCACCAAAAAATTGCGATCACCTGTCTGAGATATATCTTGCACAATGCATTCATTTCCGGTCCTTGTCTTGATGATAAGAAGTTGGATGAGAGGCTAGAGAAATATCCCCTCCTCAGATATGCTGCTCAATATTGGGGCGACCACGCGCGTGAGATCGCCGATCTTACACCTATGATTAAGGAGCTCACACTAAAGCTCCTTGGCAACAAGAAATTGCTGGCATCCTCAGCTCAAGCAGTCGTTGCAACGCGACAATCTCTCGGTTACGTACGGCACTATACTAGTGATATGACAAGTATACAAGTGGCCGCATCATTTGGCATATTTAGCATCGTGGAGTGCTTGCTTGACCAGGGGATGGATATCAACGAGGTTGACAATAACGGCAAAACAGCCCTACACACAGCCGTGGAGAGAGGTCACTTCCAAGTAGTAAAGCTACTCTCGAGGAGGCTCATCGAGAAGGGATCGAATCTTGATATAGCCGACTCCAATGGACGAGCTGCAATTCACTTCGCAGCCTTAAATGGACACCAGGAGATAGCGTGTTGGCTAGTCGAGAATGGAGCAGATGCGAATACAAGGGATCTCCGCGGACAAACGGCACTTCACCTGGCAGCGTTGAGTGATTATGAGCCGGTCCCAAAAGTACTCTTGTGTAATAGCAATGTGAACACTGGTCTAGGGAACATAGACGACAGGACTGCTTTGCACATCGCAGCTTGGAGGGGTAACCGAAAAGTGGCTGAGATGCTACTAGGAAATGCCGAAGTGCTCCGCAACATCAACATAAAGGATAAGGACGGTCTTACAGCACTGCATTGTGCTGCTAGCCAAGGACACCATGGCCTGGTAGAAATACTAATAAAGAATGGCGCCGATACAAATGCAAGCGATAACGGCGGATGGACACCCTTACATTCCGCTTGTCTGAGAAGACATGATATTGCACGTCCTCAATTTGTCGATCTATCACCAACTACGCGAGCAGATAGGTCATCACGAATCACGTCGGTGTCAAAGCGAATCGATCAGATCCAAGAGATCGGTAAGACCATCCAGGAAATGGCGGCGGCGAGCCGTATTAGCCTTGATTGGCTGGTCCGAATTACTGGCGAAAGCTCTGAGAATACCACAGTTCTGTCGAACGACCAAAGTTCTGTACAAAAATCCTCAGGTCTCATATTTTTGGAGGACTCACAATCTCATATTCCAGGCCTACTGGCGACGCAAGATGAGCTAATAGCGCTCAGTTGTGACTCTAAATGTAAGCACGTAGGAGTAGTAAAGCTGCTTCTGGACTGTGGCCTTGATGTCAATCGTAAATGCAAGGTGGACCTCAAACTTCCCACGGGGAAGTGCTATCAACAGACGGGATGCACTCCGTTGCATTTAGCTATACTTTCTAGCCATGAACAGGTGGCACGGACTCTTCTTGGCTGTAGCCTTCAAACCAGTTGCCATTTAGCTACTGGCCCTGAATTTCAAGCTGTACTAACTCCTTTAAATTTGGCCATGGTCTCTAGTAATGAGGCTATGGTACGATTGTTGCTCGAAAAGGAAGTGTCTGAAAACCAGGCAGGCTTGCACGCCTTGTGTCACGTATATTCTAATCTCCAAGATTACGATGGTGAGACGATTCGCTTCGTTTCACATGTCCAAGGGACAGCTTTACATCTTGCACTCATGTGTAACGGTGTGTCGATGGTACAACTACTCCTAGAAAGGGGCGCTGATCCTAATGCATCACTTCTTTCCACTGAGATCTCGGTGACCAGGACAGGCATTGCTCAGACGCGTTTGAAATCGGGACCACTGATACTGTGGAACTACAACTCTAAAGACGCCGAGGCGTTATTGAAGTTATTGATAAATCGTGGGGCAGACGTAAATCTGAAGTTAAAAGGCAGTGTGGACTACAACGACTCCGCCGTGCCCTGCAGCCTTGAACATGAACGATACGAGATGACTGCGCTTAGCCAAGCAGCTTTCGAAGGAAATGGAAGCCTGACCCGACTCCTAATTGCGTCTGGGGCTGAGGTGAATACAGAATGCCAATTTAGCATCAAACTGGCCGGGAATGGTACCCCAATGTCAAAAATCATGGGGAAAGCATTGCACTTCGCGACCATGAGCGAAAGTCATGTATCTATACGAGAGCTTCTCGAAAACGGAGCTGACACGAGTGCTAAATTCAAAGCTGATATTTATGGTGAGGATAAGGATGGGTACGTGCAATTACACGCCATAGGAACAGCATTGGACTTCGCAGCATTTAAAGGCGACGAGGGAAGTGTCAACCTGCTCTGTGGAAGTGCGGCAAGTATTGACACATTGGCGCGATTCGACGTGCACACATCCGACTCAACTTCTTCGCTTCACATTGTAGCTCAATGTGGACCCATACACCTGGCTGTCTTAAGCATGGCTGCGGAGACAGTACGTCTACTCTCGAGGAACAAGTCATTGGTCAATCAAGCAAATGTAGTCAACATTAAGATTACGGCCTCGGGATTTTCGACGGACACTAAGATCGAAAATGCCACAGCCATGCATCTCGCATTGTACAATGAAACAGACGATGTTATGCAAATTCTTCTGCAAAAAGAAAATATCGATGAGCGAGCTTCCATATCAATCGAGGCAACATTAGCTCATGTCTCGCAGTTTCGAATTGACGCGAAGTTTCGAGGACCACTAACCCCACTACAATATGCAGTTATACTGCAAAGGGTCGATCTTATTCGATTGCTCTTTGAAAATGGCGCGACTATTGACGGCATGCTAGACTTTGACATGTTGTGTCGATCAGAAAAGTCTAAAGTTAGTTACAGTGCCCATGGCACTGCCACGGTGCTTCATGTGGCAGCGTTGCAAGAGACAAATGAAGTGATGCAAGTGCTTTTAGAATATGGAGCGGATGTAAATGCTATGTGTATAGGAGCCATTTACATGAAAGAATGGACGGAATCGGGTGCTTCGACAATATTTGCGGTTGAGCAATGGTTCACAACGTTACATATAGCTGCCCTTATAGGAAACGACAACCTCGTGAAACTACTTCTTGAAAAGAAAGCTGATATCAAAGCAGAAAGCGGTAATCAAATAACGCCATTGGACCTAGCACTCGCCGTGGGACATGATTCAACTGTTGAGCTGCTGCAATTTGAAACGAATGAATTATCATTCACTGACGAGCCGAGACAAACAGCCCCCGAAGAAGGTCACAATTAAACATGAGGGGATTCAACGGAACGCAATACATTGAGAGAAGAGCTCTTGGAAAGACATAAGAATAAAAGCCAACGTTATCAAGAAGACAGTTCACAGCGCCAAAAAGCCAAAGCAAAGAAAGATCCAGTCTGCGCGCAGCACAGGGAAGACACGAGGCAGGCCGGAAAATCTGATAAATTTGGTCGGATACCTCGGGTGTTTCAGGGGTCATGTACTTATGGTAGGCAATAGACACTTGTTGTTGCGTTCAAGTCTTTAAAATCATCTCCGAGAGAGCTACCCGGCTATATACAGGGATCCTCTTTGCCCGTGAGCTCTTGCCCTGCATACATCGAAGGCTGGATACGATTCGCTCACGACTCAGAAGCCGATATATTAACTAGATTCAAAATGAGACGATATTATCCGGTAGCTGAGTAAATCGATAATATCGCGAGTTTCCGGGAAGGTGATACAACAACGAAATCTGCCTTTATAGGCATCCACCTACCCAGCTGCGCCTCCGCACTTCGTGTCCTTCTCGGAGAAGCTGACGTGCGGTATTTGGCTCAGAAAAGCATTTGGGCTGCGAGGCTTCAAGTGTCATACAAACCTAAGGTATTGAGACTTTATTACATGTCAGAGAACTCTCAAGTTAAGTTTTCAATATTACATTCGTTCGTATCCGAAAAGATTCTAAGTCCTCGTTAATAACTCCCGATCACATAGAGGAACCGCTTTTATAGACCATGCTTCTCCTCGTAGACGAATTTGCAGACCTAGTCACGTTGCCAAACACAGTCCCTTGCTCGTCTTCATATTCCGCCCACGCACTCCTAAGCGACCATATGTCTACCGAAACGCGAGCTCCCGCAGGCAGTTGAGCTGCTAGGTTGAGCGTTGTTAGAGGCTGCGTAGGATAAAACACCATAGTTCCGGTGTGGACACCACGATCGACAAAGACCTCGAAGATGCTGCGATCGACGACGGCCTTCATGCTCCAGGAAGCAATTCCATCGTCAGATCCAGTACTATAAACGTCGGCTGTACTGAACTTGTCCGTGAAAAAGATGTTATCGAAACCTTTAATGCCACCCCGGTTAACGAAGAAGGGGTTGTCCCCGCCGAAGTAGAATCCAGACTGAAGGATCTCTCCTGAAGCGGGGGACGCGAATGAGATGTTGAGCGTTGAATAGTCTTTCAGATCAAAAGTGTTCATGTTGGTAACGTTGACTTCTATATAGAGCGCTCCAGAGTCAACGCTTGAGTAGTCCAGCGCTACCGTTCCGTTCCCAAAAGTTGAGGTCTTCAAGCGGCTGTGTAAGACAGGAGATAGGTTATATATCTCGTCGACCATGACCATCCCGATTCGAGGCGCTTTAGTCAAGTATGTGACGCGAGGGACAGTCATGGTGCTGCGCCAACCCTCCAGATTCCCTGTTGGGACTTTCTGCGCATATTGCCAGTTGGAAGCCCAGCCCATGTTGACTTGGTTCTGGCCGTCTGGAACGCCATAGAAAAACTGCGCTGCATAATTGTCTTTCGCAAAGTCTGTAAGTCTAGTGACAGCATCTGAGGGCGTGAAGTGCGTTCCATTGAAGTCACCCAAGAAGTATTCGGTGACTGAACCTCCAAGAGGAGCTCCAGGCTGGATGCTAATCGCTAGGACATACTTCTCATCGATGATCGTTCCACTTGCATCCCGCACCGGCATCTTGACGAGGTTGGGACACTCGTACTGAGTTCCCAGCAATCCGTGAGCTGTGAAATTGGAGGCGAACGTCCAGTTCTTTAGATCGGGGCTCGTCCAGAACCCGACAACAAACTCCTGCGCGTATGAAACCACGACGACCCAGTGATCCTCATACCAGGAGACCTTCGGATCGCGGAACTGGCTGCTGGTGCTATCTATCACTGGATTCGCGTCGTAATACTCGAACGTGTAGCCACCATCGTGCGAGTACGCAATGTTCTGCGTCTGTGGCCCTGCAGTGCCATTCTCGTAGTAACGTGCTAGGGTAAACATAGCAACGACACCATTGTCTTGACCAGGAAAGAAGCCTGAGGTGTCGTTGACATCGACGACGGCGCTGCCCGAGAATACATATACGGTTTCCTCTGGCGGGAAAAGGGCAATGGGTTGATTCACCCAGTGATACAAGTCTGTGCTTGTCGCATGACCCCAGTGTTGATTTCCTGCGACTACACCGGTGGGATTGTACTGGTAGTAAAGATGCCAGGTGCCGTTTGCGTCTACGAACATGCCGTTCGGGTCATTCATGAAGTTTTGAGGCGGCGAGAAGTGAATCTGCGGTCTCAAGGCACCGGTATAGGTTCCCGCAACCGGTGTCCCGGTAGGAACGGCTGGATTGACATAGGTGCTGGTCTGGGCCGTGATGGCCACAGCGAAGAGAGCAACACTCACGAGATTAGGAAGACGCACCATCCTTGAGTCTTCAACTTAGGTATATCTAGTGAAATGCAATCTAGTATTCAGCAAAGGTGAGAAGTTTTAAGCTTCGCTGAAAAAATATCGTGACGTGTCGATCCTTCCCTATTTGTAATTATAACTAGGATATGCCCTTTCATGACCGGAAAATCAACTCCTCCGCTTGGCTTAAAGGAGTCATAACACCGTGGAACAAAGAGTAAAACCTCAAGAGTAACTTAGACTTCTTACCGAAACACAATGACTTTCTAACAGAGAACACACCCTAACACAGTTATCATATGCGCAACAAAGCTACTGTAAATATGCTATGAGAGTTATCGTCAAGACCTTAGGAAGGTATGGGGTGGTCAGTAGCTCATGTGGAGATGTCAACACCCTAAGTGGGCTAAACTAATTAATGACGACATTTTCTTTTTAGCTCGGCTCTCCACGTTTACGAAAACGTGCGATCGAATCTACCTGGTTAAGTTATTCAGGGACCAATCTATGAGATGCGTACATCTGACTCATGTGCAACCTGTTCTTGTTGGAGAGAACCAAGGGACGACTCGAGCGCGCCTTTCGTGAGACACTGATACACAACCGCTTGAAGCCGTATGATAAATGTCAGCTTGATGTGAGAAGTAGACAAGAGCTTTTGTCTCTCTTCTACGTGTATATGGCAGTGGGTAGCTGCATGAACTTTCTGATTATGAGATAAATGGTTGACGAGCCTGCATGATCTAGAACGTTGGACGCATCATTAAAGGTCTTGGGGAAGCCAAATCGGTCAACAATCGCCGTGAAAACCTCACGTTAGCTGCGTAGTTAAGAAGCGATAAAAAAAAAAACACTAGCAATCAGCTCCCTAACCCCTTAGGTTTGTGCGGAGAAGTGGAGGTCCACCGACATGCGGAGAATTTAGCTTGAAGATAGTTTCAAAGCTAAGCCATAGTCGGTTTGGCTTCCTTTCATCTTGCCGGGATATCTCAAAGTTAGGCCCAAAGATTGGAGGTCCCGTGATTTTCAATGGTAACAGATTGTGGATAGGAGGTAAATAAAGGATGATCCCGAAGATTTAGGTGAAGAATAGGAAAAATCGAGTTGATGAGTTCGCAGTTGATACGCATGTTCTTCACTGTCTTATTTACATTAAGATCACGCATGAATGGAGAATGAGATTTCGCTCAGAATCAACACTTCAAAGCTATGCGAATGGAGCGGATAGAAGGCGATTTATTATATAAAATTGTACAGGAGGCAAAAAGGGGCCATGTTGGAGGGCAGTTGAGCCACCCAGTCACCTCTAATAGCCTAGCTTTCACCTTGGTTTTCATTGATACTTCGCTTTAGTGATATCTACTAAGCATGGATTGTGTGAAAGTTAGTTCACTTTTTTAACCAGCGCTCAGGGGTGAAAGAGTTCACCTGAGCTATTAGGAAACGTTGAAGACTATAAATAAATGCACCAAAATGTCTCTCTACGGTCACGGTGTCTTACGTGCGCCTTAGACAGTTGTATTGCATGAACAGTCTCAAAATGAGTTCATAAGTAATACTACTCGCACTCAACGTTCCCATAAGTTGGAAAATTTGAGGTTCTGATATTAGGATGAGAGGAAGTCAATAAGAGTTAAAGACAGGCGACATGTGTAGCTCTCTATTCAAGTTAAAAACAAAATGACATAGCTAACTATAAAAGTCTAGAGATACTTGTCATTGCATTCTCACTAAGATTATGCCGCTGTAACTTTCCGCCTTAGAAATACCTACACGTTGATCGCGAGTTCTTGAAATGAAATGATTGCCGGAACATCAACATTCGATACCTTCTATGGAGTTAAAGGAGTATTTGAGGACTAAGGACTCAACCCCTATTTAGTTGAGTAAAAGACTATAGATCCAAACAGCCTCGTTTGCGTTATATGATCCGGACCCGTATTCGCTCTCGTATAGCTGCTGCGACGTACGATGGAGATTACGTGAGAAGAGGTGAGCTAAAAGCTGAGACCTCACATAGAGTATGGACTTGTATGACTACACATGTAATATGTAGGGCTTAGTGTCAAATATGATAACCCACAAGATTACATCTCTCTCCAGCCATTATGGTCCGTGTCTTGGTGTTGCAACAGTGAAGCCAGGTCGTCGGTAGCTTACTCATACTACTCATTCAACAAGGCATGATTGGGCAATTATTAGATAGACTATCAAGGGACTTCATTAGAGATAGCATAATACTTGTATATATAGATTAAAATCAACTCTCTTCAGCATGCTACATGCATGCCTGCATAAGGTGTATCTATCCAATACCATACCAACACCATATGACGTGTGCCGAACACTACAATGATTGGTTACATACACCTGGGCAAGCGGCATGTTACTGCAACCACGTTACATGCTATCTTGACGTATCATATCGTTATTCATCTGAGATCTATACTGGTCGCAGTAGATGATGTAAGATCAATCTATTACCCCTATCAAAATAAACGAGGACACCATCCCGGCACCGGCCCGTCTGCAGTAGCATACCTGCCGTGGCATCCCATATTATAAATAACCCCGACCGACCGACCGACCAACCATGCGATAAATCACACCGCCAAGATAAAAATCAAAAATGGCACCCCACACCTACTTTTTGGTATCATCTAACCTACCATACCATACAACAACCGCTCGGCATACGAACTACGACTGAGAGCCCCGCCGCGAAATGTACACCTCCAACCCCTCCTGCACGACGAAGAAGGTCGCCTTGGCCTTGAGCTCGCGGGTCGGGTTGACGAGCTGGAAGTCGAAGTCGCGCAGGAGGCGGGGACAGACCTTGTTGATCTCTAGCAAGGCTAGGTTCCGACCTATGCAGACGTGGGCGCCGCCGCCGAACTGCGATACGATGCGTTAGCAAGAAATTCCATCGCTAACTAAGTAGCTGTCTCCGTAGATTGCGTAAAAAGAGGCAAAAGGGAAATGAAAGGGAGGAAATTACCTGACACATATACCGTTCCATAACCCTAGCATTCTCCTCATCCTCAAGCCATCTCTCAGGCCGGAAGAAATCGGCATCATTTCCAAAAACAGTCTTATCTCTATGCAACACCCATCCATTTACCGCAAGGCGGGTACCAGCAGGATAATGTCTCCCATCGATCTCGACGCCGTCAGGCGCGGGGGCGTATCGCGAGATATTCAATCCCACGGCAGGCCGTAGTCTCATGGCTTCTTTCAGACAAGCCTGGAAGTACGGCAGGTTCTGCGACTGGGTCCATTCTACGTTTCCTGTCGGCGGGATTGTGCCCTCTGTTACGGCGGCGTCGATCTCGGCTTTCAGGGAGGCGTAGACGCGCGGTGCGGTTAGAGTCAGCCAGAAGAAGGATTGCATTGTTGAGGCTGTTGAGTCTGAGCCTGCGAAGCTGCATCGAAAATCAGTCAGTTTAGTCTGTATAGGTAGGGAGATACTGGTGATGAGAGCGGAAGAACGGGTTAGTTAAACTTACATTGCACCGTGCGCCACGGCAAAGATATCGCCCTCGCGGAATTTCTGCGGATCTTTCAGATGGCCCTTGATAAGACTGGCCATGAGATCCTCTCGTCCATCGCCTCCGGCGCCTTTGCCTTCGCGCTCAATCTCGAACGGTCTCCGCTTCGCCATCTCTTCTTTCGCGATGCGCGTGATGAGGTTATTCGCGGGGTCCAGGGCGGGGATATATTTGCAGATAGGATTTCTCCTTAGGAAGATATCGAACTCGGGGATCTGGCCTATAATACCGTTGTATTTCTGACTATTATCAATAGTGCGGATAGCATTCTCCTTATCCATTCCCGCAACCAGGAACCCGAAGGATCGACCGAAGGCTACTTCGCCCAGAACGTCGAAGGCGAAGTAATGCAGCCAGTTTCCCAGGTCAAAGGATGGCTGTGGCTTATTTCCACCGAAGGAACCCTCCTTGGGACTTGTGGTGGAGTCAGCGCAGAAGTCGTTCATGCGCGAGACCAGGAGCTCAATCGTGTCGTCGATGAAGGGGCTGAGCTGACGCATGGCGGCCATGGAGTAGGGCACATTAGCGACCTTCTTCTTCATAGCGTGGACCTCCTCGCGGATCTCAGTGAAGATGTCCGGGTTTTCCGGGGGCGGGAAGACGCTGTAGAAATCCGTCTTGTAGAAACGTTTCCCTGCCGAGAGGATGTTTCTAGCGACATGAGGTGATGAGAAGGAGACTTCATTTGGTCCGATGCGGACGATAGGTCCGTATTTCTTGTGGAGTTCGATATGTTCCCATTGCGAGTTCTCCGTGATGGTTGATCTGAGTTTCCACAGACGGGAGCATGAGGCGAGGAATGGGCCGGGTATGGAACGTAAGGGCGAGGCATATCGCCTATACATCATCCGGCTGACAAGGAAGACCGGGAGGAGTATGGCCCAATAGGCGCCGATGAACACAATGGCAAAGTTAAGGAAGATGCGCACAGGCGAGATGGTGCCCTCGTCGGGCACTATCATCTTGCCATCATGGGTTGAATCCATGGTATCCAAGTCCTAGCTACCTTGAAATATAGCTAGAGTGTATTAAAACGAAGAAGTTCCGGCCTTCTTTCGGGAAGCACAAGGATATTGTGTATGATAGGACGAGGCAATAGTGGCTATAGAGGATAATACGACGACTCCTGTTGAAGGAGAGAAGGACGAGTTGTTTAATAGATAAAAATAGTCACAGCTACCATAAAGTAAAGCCGTTGAAGACGTACGATTGATTTACACAAGGCATAAGCGATCCAGTGTAAAGCGTGTAAGTGCTCAACAGTCTCTGAGCTAGATATCAACAAAACGCATGGGACGGCCCAGACCAGAGGAATGCAATATAAAATATATGAAGTTCCCATTCCATCTTGCCCGTACCTACAGATGGATCGACATGCGGGCCAGATCCCGCCACGAGCCCCCTTTACGTCTGACGTCTGATGTCTACTAGCTTACTTGGTGATTATTGAAGGCGTGCGCTGAACACAGCCTGGCCAATCAGCGAACTGCCGATAGAATCCTCGACAATAAGTCACAAAGAGGCGTGGTTCTAAGAGAGCGGGATGTGGATCGATGTGGAGGGCCCGCCGCAAACTTGTCTGGAGGTTTGGGCGAAATGTGGCGGGGACGGCTTCCTCATTGCGGGGAAGGAGGTTTACAAAACTGTGACGACGCATAAGGGATAGACGGTGCTTCCCGTCAATCGCCAATATCTGATCGGCGATATAAATACCTCCATTATGATGAGATAAATGGAATGGGATGACTCCTCAAGGCTGCCCTGGTGAGTCTATTACGATGCGAGAATGTTGGTACGATATCGTTCGTTCGTCTTATTCGGTACCGCTTGGCACCGGTGACAAGGGTGTATAAGTAGAGGAGGGGTGCTGAGTCCTACGATAGGATGACTGGGCTATAGCTTCTCATTTTATGCTTTGGGTGTCAGATCCATTCACCTGGTTTGCTCTGGTTGACTAGTATAGTCCACACCATTCATTGCTCAAGACAGGAACCGGCGTCACACTCCCTGCACATACACGTGTGAAGAGGAACCGTTACATCAGTAAGACTAGTAATGGATCATGATGAATTAGTCAGTCTGACCTATGACGAAATTAACCGTATTACTGGTATATTTTCTTACGCCGAATCAAATTCATGAGCCTGCAATCCTAGCCGCGAAACACAAAACGCCGCATCGCCCATAATGAGACGTCGGTTGAATTAATCCCACTTCTTGGCTTCGACGCCATCGGGAGGCTGAGTTTTATATGTCTTGCTCTTGGCGTCGTTCCAGCTCGTGCTCAAAGCCGTGCCGTTACTCTCGACGAAACTCTTCATCATAGCCCGTTTCGTATCTTCATCTGCATCCTTGTAAATCTGTTGGAAGAAGCTGTTGACATCCCCGTTTTTAGAGGGATCCTCGTCGCCGCCTTCGTCGTCGATATTATCCCAATTTTTGGGCCCTTTCCGAGAAGAAGTAGGGTAAGAAGGTGCGCTATCGCTCGTCTTCGCTGCTGGGACAGCTGTGACATTCTTCGCAGATTCTTTCGCCTGCGAGGGTGGAGTTAGAACCGCAGAAGTTGAGACATCGATTTTGGTGGCGCTCGAAGCATCACGTCCGTTGTAGATGTGAGATCGCAGCTTTTCGAGAAGAGCTGTGTACCAAGCCGAGCGATCCTTATCAAAATCAGGGAGTTCAAGTTCTCGAATATCCTTGTAACTATTGCGAGCTTATTAGTAAAGTTCTAAGCCGAAGGATGAGCCAGCATGACCTACCCTTGAGCCGTAATAAAATCAAAGAACTGGTTTGAGGAAACTCCCTGGCTGGGGCTGATAGAAAGATTATCCACGATGTCTGCATTGTCGCATCGCAAAGTCGGCCATTTTCCGGCCGTCTTTTTCTGCAAAATCAGCTCAATCTTCATCGACTTCACATTGTATTTGGTAGCCTCGGGTTTGATCTCGCCGAAAAGGAGAAGCGTGATAGCGCCGCCGAAACTGCCGAGCGAGACGCCCTGGGCAGGTGTAATTTTGATTGCTCGTGATTCGGACTCAATGGTGACCTTTTCTAGGGAAAGGTTCTTCAAAAAGATATCGACAGTCAAACTCGTCTCCGTTTGATAGAAACTGCATCGGATTTTCTGCTGGGCATATACATCATGGTATTGACTCCATAATCTTTCCCAGGCTTCACGACCAGATGTAGCGGGGGCCGGGGCATCAGTGGTGTTGCTGCTCTCACCACCGACGTCGTCATCAACAGCAGATGAATCGTGCGGGGCATTTCCGGTGGCTACCGGTTGAGATGGCTCCGGATACTTGACCGAGACGTGGGGTTTGCGACCGTCGTGCCCCACAGCAAGCTGCTCCATCTGGGTCAACGCCTGTAGGCGCCAGCTCAGGGCTTGGTTTCGCAAGCGCGACTCCTTCGTCTGTTGACCCGCTGTGTTCAATGCGGCGGCCATGCCACCACTGCCGGAAGGCTCCGATGGTCTTGCGCCGTCTTGGACTTCCTGCGATCGCACAGTGTAATCACCATTCCCGTCAACCTTGTTGTGCTGGCCGTCGTCTTCTGAGGCCCTCGCACCATCGCAAAGTCGCGTTGCCCAGAACGCACAGATGTCGGCATCTGCGAACCGGCCCATGCGGAAAAGAGTGATGGCTCGTCGAAGCTGGGCCTCAGCCATTTGGTGGCGATTAGCACGATCAAAAGAGATACGCAGGGCCATCTCAGCATCGTAGAGGGCGAGGTCGAACTGGCTAGTACGTAGATAGGCTTTAGAGCGTTCGAGATGCCAGAGAGGAGCAGCTCTTTCCTTTAGAGCTTCAGTGAGCTTGGCGATGCCTGCAGCATAGTTTCCCGCCTTGACAGCCTCCACGCCGTCGTCGGCTAGTTTAGTGGCCATGGTGGACGGCTCTGTTTGCTAAATTCTAGATGTTCAACGAAGCAATCTCGTAGGAAAGGAAGGTAGTATGTGGTATGTGTGAGGAAGAGAAACTTATGTGAGTGTTCTTAAATGTTAAAGAACGGTGGTCACTCCGTCACAGTCGAGCAGGTGCAGGCATGTGCAGCGCAGCTGAGGTGTGGCAGTGAAGGGAAGCTTAGCATTAGGTCAACACGGGCAGGAAGGAAGTTAGAACAGAACCTTCGAGACTTATGAAGCCCTTGTTGCCTGTTTGGCTCTGGCTGGGAAGTTGAGGCCCCGCGAGACTGCCTGTTAGCGGGGACCTATGGTGGGGTTTCGGACGGCAAACAAATTCTGCCGGTGTCTTTCGAGCTGAAGCTACGTAATCCGCCCTCACCGCCTTCCCAAATAATCACACACTCAAGTTGTTTGGCTTAGAGCTGAGCTTGGCGGGTAATGTTCCACTGCATCACGCCTCAGGTGTGCATGTCTCACTCAATTGAAAAACAAACAAACGAACTTTCTGAAACTCAAGTTCATTCAGTACACCTAAAACGTGGGGATTTGGTACTCCAGATATTCATAAGCAAGCAGGTGCATAGCAAGTAGTGAGTACTTGTTACCTGTGTACAGAGTGAATACGTAGCTTCCACAATGTATTGAGTGATAACTCACAGGAAGAACATGAAATGACCATGATGCATCAGATATCATCAAAACGGAAGCATGTTTAAACACGACATCCTGCCTGGCAGATTGGATACAGCCTCCTGAGAGCGGGGCCATGCACTTCACCGTCGAAGGTTCTAGCAATTCAAAAGGTAGGTAGGTAACTCACTCAATTGATCTATTGTATTAGTGTTTGTCTGTCTAATTCAGGTATCTTCGTTCCCGTCGTATCCTCATACCGTAGCACTCCGCATCGTACAACCATCCGCCACTCATTTGAATTTGTGTTCAGATCACCGTCTCATTCGGATATTTCGTCGCAAACATGCCCAGAGCCTTCATGGTGAAAGTGAACTTGTAGTTGGGGTACGAGATCATGCAGCTCTTGTTGAAGACACCCTCGATGGCTTCTTGCTTCCACTCGCCATTAGATTGCTGTCTCTCCATGATCAGCTTGACACCTCGCCTTATGGGTTCGATGTCGGGATAATCTGCATGCATGAGGCCGATCAGTGCCCAGGCTGTCATGACAACCTGAGAACCAGTGGAGTGTTCGGTGTACACCATCTTCTCGCAGGACTAGAAACAGGTTAGAATAGTGCTTTCCGGAAGTAGGTAGAGAAACGTACGCGATAACTTTCAGACCATCCTCCGTCCTTTCTTTGCCGTGATATCAGAAAGTCACACCCTCGTTTCGAGTAGTTGCTGTTGTTATACTTTTCGCCAATGCTCTTCAAGCTCTCGAGTGCAAACATGGTCGCGTAGGTATAGCAAATAGCCCAGTTTCCATACCATGAACCATCGGGCTGCTGTGCTGTCTTTATCCAGGAGACCGATCGCTTAACAAAAGCGTCGATCTCATTGGATCGGTGGTCCGGCCAGTGTTTCTTGAAGAGCGAAAGCGCCGTGACGACAGCCGTTGTGCATTCGACATAGTCATATTCTACCATGATCTTGCCAAATACTTCGGCTGCATTGAGCATCTCCATGCTTTCGCTGCCACGTGTGGGTTCGTATGAAGAACATGCGCCCGACGCGTTCTGATACGTCAAAATTGTATCGACAGCGTCGAAAAGTCGTTCATCGTCTAAAAGTTGAGGATAGCCAGGGGTCTTTTGCAAAAGGATGACCGACTTCAATGCTTCAGAGACGCAATCGCATACGGCGTACCCTTGATCTCTTGTGCTGAATGCCCAAGCACCCTTGCGCTGTTGGCGGTAGCAGATTGCTTGATCCTTGCAGTTTTCCCGGATTTGCTGGTCGTCGAGGAAGGCCAGAGCCTTGTTCAGCATAGGCCGCCATCGAGGATCTTGCTCAAGCCCGGCGTCAACCGCAGCCTGTATTAAAAATGACGTGTCCCAGCACTGGACACCGTTGGTGCCGTTGCAAAACATACCCTCGGCATTCACCCACATAGCATCCTCAAGTCTCTCGATATGTCTCTTGAAAGTGTATGCTTCGGGACCATCACGGATGTAACATGCGACAGTGTTGAGGGCGGCATTCACAGGGGCAAGATCGGCGAAATCTGTATTGGCATCCTCCATGTCGATGAGCTTGCTGACCCATTCGTTGGCTCTGTTCCTTAAGAAATTGGGGCGAATCCAAGACCAGACATTGACCAAAGCCCAGTTTGCCGTGTTCAGAACCCATGTCTTGGGGTGATAATTGTCAATAGGGCAAATGGTATTCCTGTTGCCGGCCCAGTCGATCGATTCCCATTTTTCAGGGAATAATTCCTTGCGCAGGCCACGAATGGCGTCTGTTTCCTCGCAGGTCCACTTCTTGTCGTATATGTAACCCATGGGTAGGAAGACTTGTCGCATATGAATCCACCACCTCCAGGGCGCAAACGGCACCCAGTCAGGCAGAAGCCAGAGTTCTGGGGGAATAGGATTGACAATATCCCATTTACAGACGCCGAGAATACTGAGCCAGAACTTGGCCCAGTGAGGCGCGCTTGTGGCGCCTCCCAATCTATGCAGGGTCCCACGGGCCTTCACCATGACAGGATGCTCGGGATCGACACCAACCAGGCGCAGGACGGTGTAATTGAGCGAAGTGCCGAAGACGGTGCTTTCACCTTCAATGTGTAGCCCCCATCCTCCATCCTCGGGGTGCGCGCGGGCGAAAAGGTAGTTCTTGATCTCGGTAGCCACATACCAGGGAATGGGCGTTTTGGTGGCATACCAGGTGATGACAATACCGGGCAAGAGAAACATAGGGCCTCCGTACTCGCATCCCCACTCGCCTGAGGGAAGCTGAAGCTTCTCGAAAAAAGCAAGGCCATTGCTCACGGCATCAAGAGGTTTCTTGGGCTTGGGTAGGTCCGGTAGATCCTGGATGTGCCATTCATGTCAGTTACATCGTACTTGAGTCAGTCCCGTATGCATGTGTCCTTACTATGCCTAGGCCAAGGTACCATTTATCGGCTGTAGACTGTGGCCATTTCTTGACGGCAGCATCGTCCTCGAGATAATGCCAAGTGAGCCTACCGCTCTCATCGAGACATCTCCACCGCGTACGATCCGTCTTGTCGGCGATTCGAGGACGCTTCGTATCGACGTCTACACCGCCATTGCTCGCGCGTTTTCTCGACAATTGATCAATCCCGTTGTGACTTTTGCCATTCATTGTAGCTTTCGCGCTGCCATTCGACCGAGTTTGGGCCATCTCGACTTGCCCCTTTGTAGATAAGCGGCGACGGTAGAGGGGCAACTTGGACGGATCGAGGACGTTCGCGAGTGTGGACAAGATACGATCAGGGAAATTGATGTCGTCGTTATACGCGTCGAGGAGAGTCAATTGAAAGCCAGAAGGACCAATTCGCTCCCACAACCAGCCTTCTATAGTTCCCACCTCCAAACTTGGTCTGTATCATCGTATGTTGTCGGGTTCATCCATTGTTCTTGTATTGTAATTGTCTAAGTCCGGGGGTCTACGGTCTACGGACTAACGAAAACGAATACGACATGTCGTGTTCCTGGCATACCTTAATGTGGATCATGCTAGCTTATCGATCAAGATAACAGATAACAGTGCGCCCCCATAAGTGCATTCATGAATATCTGAAGGTAAGCACGTTCCTCACAACATTGTGCCAATTCCCCTTTCAGAAGGAACAAGTTAGTGTAGATCGATATCTCATTCAATTCAGAATCAATTACCGTACTTCATATTCGTCTTCCAGTATGCATCATAGCCAATCCTGTAGGATTTTCCACGCTTGTCCATTTCCTGCGCTTGTCTACCGTCGAGGACTAGGAATGCCGTCTGTACGACATCATTCAACTCATCCAAATACCGCCGCTTTGTCCCAGGTGACTTGAACAGCTATCCTCAAGACCACGAGCGGAGCACTGCAGAATTCATACTCCCAGATCATAGTTGTACAAATCGCTATCCAAAATGCAGAGCTCATTGGACCCCAGTAGCTCAACATTCGGTTCGAGTTCACCTTCGTCAGCAGTGAGACAGGTGAATGCAAATTTGCGTGACATGGCATTGCCTCGAGACGCTAGGCAAAACCCTCAAAGCGAGATTATCATTACGAAAATTGAAGAAATTCTCATGGCAAACATAGATGCCCTCTTAGAAAACCAGGTTTTGACTATTCCTATCCTCAGTCGTCGTACAGGCAAGGTACAGTTAGTTCGATTCCCCTCGTCCAGAAACAGCGACGCGAAAAAGTTCGGTAGGTCACAGAGCCGTTCGATAAGACTTGCCTGCTTTGTGTCGGCTTACTCATTTTTTGTCGCTCTGTCTCTAGCTGCTCTTCTTCTGATCCTTCATCTATCCCACGAAGCACTCGTCGCCGGTACGGTTATCACTAAGAGGTTTGCTCATCCCCTTGAGCCAAGAAGACCACTGCATAGTCTCATAAGCCAACACAGTCACAGGGCTATATACTATCAGAACCCAGAACTCTTTGGCAGCCAACAGTATGTGAACGAGTTGGTTGATGATATCGCCTTCACATTCGGGCTAGGAAGAGATGCCCTGAATATTGTTAGCCAAATTGGTAAGACTCAATCGTTGTGATTCTAATACTTCAATAGGTCGCTGCGAGCAAGGGACTCATCGCCGGTGACATGAGTGTCACAATAGGTAGTGGCTCGGTTTTTGAATGCAACTCGGATGATTGTGTAAGCAAGTGCTGCAACTATCATCACAGCCATTCGCTAAGGTGACATTAGCAAGGTGTTCTACTTCCCAATGCACAAGCCATTACAGGTTTTAACCTCAGGGCCGTCAAATGGCTTCTTGTGATTGAAAAGGAGGCAAATCTCACCCTTCAACTAAGATGCTATCCATAGCTTGACTGACTATACCTAAAGGCGACTTTTCGCGGGCTCGTTGCTTCTAGGTTCCACGAAATCGCAACAGTCGGACAAGGGGTTCTTATCACTGTGTGTTTCACTGCCCTATTAGCTCCTCACACGATACTTGGTTTCACGACTGACATTGGCGAAAGGCCAAAGGCTACCCGGATCTCTCTACACGACAGTTTCTTCACAAACTCCACACAGCGTCTCCAACACTGCCTATGTATGGGCTTGTAGATTTTGACCCAGATGGAGTAAGAATTATGCTTACGTATAAAAACGGAAGCCGATCTTTACAGCATGAAGAGAATACAAACTTGAGCCAGCTCTTATGGATTGGCCTAAGAAGCAGCGATGTACTCGATTATCAGAAAGGGCCACAATCGGCTCACGTGAATCAAACGTATGACCTGAGTAACACTCCCAGCTCACAGTTTACTTCGTTTCATTCAGGGGCATCAGCTTTCAGTCCTGTCGAGGTTATGTTGCCGCTTAAAGCCACAGATAGGAGATTAGCTACGCGAATTCTCTCCATGGCAGCGGGGAAAGACCATCAAGTTGCTGAGAACTTAGACTTAATCCACGAATTGCAGATCATGCTCCTACTCAACACCAAGGCCGAGATCCAAGCTGTAGACGAAGCAGGAGACCTTACAACCTGGTTGGACTATACTTTAACAAGCAGGATGAACGGACAATGATTACGAGGTATATCTCTAGACCATGCTAGCCTACGGCCGATATTTAAGAGAATAATTGATTTCAACATTTCATGGTATCCCTCGATTGGGTCAGAAGTGTCCGTCCAAAATGACCCAGCACATTCGATCCACCAGGTATCACGTGATTGGTCCATAGCCATCAAAGCCATTTGAGTCGGGGAAAGCAAGGACAAAACCTACAACAACAACACTGGTAAATCAAATAATCGACAAGTAATCGAACTTCTATCACGTCGCGCTTGATTTTCTAATCCGGTTATCGCTGCAGCCCGAGGATCGGTCAAGGTGCAGCAACATACACGAGAATCAGCGTGGTAGCAGCTAACGCATGTTGACGCACAAAATTTTTCTGGGCCATTCCCAACTACCATAAACGGGCGGGCACTTTCTTCAGCAGCGCAAATACGGCCATAGCCACCCGCCGGTCGTCTCACGTCGCACTGGTTTTTGGAAGACATTGATTGTAACTGTCAGCGGGGTCATCCGCAAAGGGGTTTCAAGAGAGACAGGCCAAAGACAACACATTTGAAGATGGCGCCAAGCCTATCGGAAGAAGAGATCGATGATCTCATTTATCTGGCCCGGGTGGGCGATGATACGGATCTCACCAACATGTTGCAGGAGCTTGCTACCCGTGACGCTGCAACGCCTGCGGACATCCTGACGGCTGCAAGAGAGGAACAGAGCAAGGCTACTTGTTTGCATATGGCGGCTGCGAATGGACACGCAAGTGAGTTCTTACAGTTTTTGGCTCCCTTTTATCGCGCTTGTGGCACCGGACAACGCGAAGTGACAGTATACGCAGCTGTCAGCTGTTGACTTCAATTGATTGCACCTTCGCCTCAGATGGGCGTTTGAACGCCTCATTCCCATTTTTGAGCTGGCTAGATAAAAACGGCTCCAACCACGGTGTCTCAGATTGTGACTAGATTTGTTATGAGGCGACGCATGCTAACTTTGATGTGCTCCTTTAGAAACGGTGACACTTATCCTTTCATATCTACCCGTGGTAGCCAAGGCAGCCGCGTCTTCTCCAGCTCCGGAGGGAGATGAGTCGGCGGTGCAAGCAGACCGGCCATATATTGATGCGCAGAATGCATTCGGCAACACTGCCTTGCACTGGGCATGTCTGGGAGGCCATCTCGACATCGTCAAGCTGCTGCTCTCAAGAGGTGCTTCGCCGGCCCTCACGAATGAAAAGGATCAGATCCCACTTGACCTGGCTGCTTTCAATAATCACATGCACGTCGTCGACCACTTCCTGGCTCAGAGCAAGGATCTTGAGGGCGGTAATGCAGAGGAGGGTGGCCTAGCAAAGGAAGCGGAAGATTTGAAAATGCAAGACGATACAAGTGATGATACATCGAAGATTACTGAGTCGGGAGGATAGACAGATAAAGGACTCGATTAAGACTAAAAAGAAACGAAATAAAAATGAGATGTTTAAAAAGATGTGATTAGTGTGATAAAATAAGCAACGTGGTATCGACAATGCCACTTGCAAGGTAGGCTTGCAGTGCAAATCCCTGTCAACCAATTTGCTTCACTCACGAAAAGTCCATCACTGCTCTACTGGCTTTCTATCTCTATGGCTATGATGAGGAATAATGCATCAAATTGGGCCCTGCGCTAGATTCCCGCTCCCAAATGTATCATCGATCATTCTCTCACTATTACACCTTGTTCCTCAAAACTCCGTAACCGTCCAGCTGTAGAGCCTTCTTCATTCTCATAGCTGTCCAGGCAGATAACAACCAAGACTCCCCGGAGATCGGTTGGGTCATTCACTGTTAGACTGGGTCAGTACAATGAATCTCACGATTAGCTCACATAAAGAGCGAGCGGATAACTCACGTTCAGGTTTTGCCCTCTGCGGTATCCAGCGTCTATGATGCCACCACTGACCCTCAAACGGCTTATCGGTCCTCGAACAACTCTCCGTCAATGCCATCTGGCCAAGAATAACGCCCAACTCGCCACTCAGCCCTTCCGAAGGGGGCGCATTCCTATCCAAGCTCTTAAACATCTCTGGAACTAGGCTCGGCATCCAAGAGGGATTCCGACCCGCCACAGTCTGCGCATTTCCAGCTTCCGCGACGCGCGTGATTCCCGAATTATCGTGCCGCTCAAAAGTCATAGCCCGCCAACAATCGCCGTTTCCATAGGGACCGATAAGCATAGACAGCACATCCCCCCTCACATAGACGCAAGGGAGCGGTCCCCAGCAATTGAACACGGTGAATTTCTTGTACTCGGGCATCGGCCACCTTATACCATCTCTGTCGATCAAGTTGATTCTGCCCTCCGGCATTAATCCCGTGACGGGATGAACTTCGTAATCGCGATGCCAATTGTATCCGTCAGCCCGTTCAATCACGCCGTCGCGATACCTCCAGACTGCACCTTGCCCTTCGCCTTCGTAGTCGAGGGCGCACTCTGGCGGCATCCTTGCGCCCCATTGGTCTGTGAGAGGTTCTGCGTCTTTGCGCACGCTTAGGCTGTTTACTACGAATAGGAAGGTGAAGCTGCCTTTTCGGTTCGCGCCTAGTTCGCTTAAGCTGGAGGGACCGTATTGCTGTAGACGTGGTTTCTGATGGAGTGTGAGAATGTGATCTTTTAGCTAGGATGGTGTTGATCTTACCCTGCTTCCGTGGTGTTTGCTGCTGTGGGGGCCGAAGACTTCGCTCGGGTGCACAAACATTTTCGATGTTTAATGCTCATAGTAGAAAAACTGTCAATTGGTTTTCGAATTGCGCATGATTGATGTAGATGTTCTGCCCGGACGTCTATGTACAAGTGCTTGTGCTCGTACTTTTAACCATCCCTAGTCTCTGGGACCCGTCCAATCTCGATGGCGTAATGTGGACAAGCAATTTAAGTTGGTGATATTCTGGGCGTCATCGTTCCACCACTCTCCGAATGCAACCTGAAGTTTGTGTTTGTGATGTGTTTGTATTACTTGTTCGGCGTGGGTCTTAAGATTTACAAACAATCAGTTCTTGAAATCATACATTGAATCCGTACTCTACTCATGGAATCGAGTGTTCATGTTTAGACATCAGGTATTGGTTGAGCACATATCAAATTCAGAACATAAAGACGCGTGAAGATCCTCACACGCATAACTTATCTCCGTAGTGACACGATCATTCTCACATTGAGTTAGTCATAGAGACACGAGAGTGGTCACGATGCTCACATTTCCCCTTGTGCCCACTGGGCCAGTATCACAATCTCATTTCATGAGCTGTTCGCCAGCCTGTATTGCCATCACAGGTACGAATTTGATGTCAATCTGTACAACCGTATACGAAAGTGGTTGCCTTGTACAACGTAAAGGAAGACATTCAGCGGATCCCAGGACGGCCCGCCGCCTGTCAACTTGACAGAGAAGCCAAGTTTTCCGGTTCAGGTATGCAAAACGACTGAAGCCAGTGACCTTTTAACGTCCGTGCTTCAGTTGCTATATCTGTTGCTTATCAGTTGGACGCTTGTGAATTATATGTCTAATCGAGTTGCTGTAACGACTAGGTTATGACTATGCTTTCGTAGCTATTATTGTTAATCGCGAGCAAACTACATGATATTAGGCCAGTACTCAATGGATACTCTTGATTCCTTTATTAACCTGACATTTTGTTGTAGAGTCTTTCAGTGTCCGTAGAAGTAGAATGGGTTGATAAAATGATATTCCTCGTTGCTTTCCAGAATATCCAACATGACGAAAGATGTTGTAGCCAACGGAATGACACCACGCCACTGTCCGATTCTTCCAATACCAGTAAACCTGTATTAATTTTGACCATGAAGAAGCCTTTGTCTTGATTTGAGACAAATTATTTCGACGTGGCTTTAACTGGTGGATGCAACGAAGCTCTTTCTAGAATACGACTCCTAATAACAGATCGAAATAAGGGCCGAACACTTGTGGTCAAAGATGGGCATCTGATCAATTCAAGAGTGGTGTAGACACTCGACGCTTTTCTTATCGGGACAGAGACACTTGAAAACAGGCTCAGTTGAAAGCTATGTTTATGTCTTGTGATCGTTGCTGGATTGATGGAGCGATTGCATTTGGAGAGGAAAGGGGCTAAAAGCAGGAAATCGCCCTACCGACAATCTAAGGCAATATGTAGAAATAATTGTGATAGGACATACTTATGAATGACTCAGTTCGCGGAGACTGAGACAATCAGCCTGGAGAAGAAATATGAGATCGAATCTATATACGTCACCGGAGAAGTTAAATAGCTAGCCTTTCGATGAAGAGATGAATCCTTGTTTTCCTTCTGATCAGAATGTCTGGGAAGAACATATGTGAAGTACAATCGAGCCTTAGTATAGCTTACGTACGTGTTTGTTAAAATTGGGGGGTTTTGATAGATATTGATAAAGCAAGAAAATATGATGCGAAAATTGGGGGTTTAATGCACTCCTGAGCCTCTATTTATAGTCATTGTCACGAAACCAAGAATGATGGAAAGAGTACAAACCCCGCACAAAAATCGGCCTATCTATGCAAAACCACTTTGTGATTGGTTACAGGATCCGTAGGATCACCGGACTAACTTCAAAAGAGGTTGAATTGTAAGTAAATAATATAACGTACCATTGTGTATATTATTGTTCTTACTCCCTCTCGTATGTCACTTTCCAAACCATATCATCGTTATAATCTACGCTACTATATTATCATACTTCATCTTGAAGGGATCTTTCCGTCCGATTACCGTGCGCGAACAATGTCCGAGACAGGCTTTCTCGCATTTGGTATCATAACCATTGTTCTGTCAGTCATCCTGGTACTTGGAAGTCTCATCTTGCCTGCTTCTTTTGACTTGGCCTTCTACCTAGAATTATACGGCCCTTATGGCCTATTTCTTTGGATTTTCGGTAATCGTACTATTTGGCAACTTCAGATGGAGGCTGTCAACCTAGAAGACGAAAATATTGCCTTCAGTTTGAAGAAGCTTGTACAGGAGGAAAGTGAAATTGTCGCTGTGGCAGTGAGTCACAAGGAATCACTAAAGGAATATCGCTCTCACACTTTCATAGGCTTCAATCATTGCGCAAGTTGCTATCACCGCATTATCCCTCGATAACCTAAGTCAAGCTCACTGGATTGCACGGAGTTTCTTCATACTGAGTCTTGTATCAGCTGTCATAGCTGTATACGCTGCAAGCACGGAATATCGTATCTTCTGCCGCTGTATTAGCGCTGAGGATATCAGAGTATGGATCAAAGGATCTCCTAGTTCAAACGAGTTCGAAATTGGGGGCAAGCGTATGTTCGCGGCACCCATAGCTTCCGTTATTACTGTATCAGCGCCATTCGCGCTGCTAGTTGTGGCGCTTAATTCTTTCCTTATTGGCTTTGGACTATGGCTAGGCTTTGTATGGACCAAAAGCCTGGACCCGAATTCAACACCGGAAGACAGCCGCGCAGTATTTATCATATATATCATCGGACTAGGAACCTGTTACCTGGTTTACACTGCTTCTAGTCGCTCCGCTGGTCAACAGAAACCCCTAATCGAATGGTTATTGGATCTCAAATCGAGGGTTGAGTGGGCCTCGAGTGAGCGCAATAGGCGCAACGAGGAATATCCTCAAGGGTATCCAGCTCATGAACCGGTTATAACTACAGCATCCCAACCTGAATCATCTCACGAGGAACTTTCTGATGCACTTCTTCGGACTGCAAAACTAGGAAGAGAATTAGCAGAGTCTCAGGAGTTTATTGCACGCCTCTACGAACGCTTGACACAGGAATGAGATTTCATTAATGGCATGATATGCCGGTGGACCATTGGAGCAAGATACCTTGTCTAAACCCCCTATTTCTCTGCCGGCAGATGGAGTTGAATATGGATCTATATTCACCCTTTACGACAGGAAGCGAATATTGAGCCACATATTAAAAGAAAACATCGGATCGCAAGACTCGTTGGTAATTCGTTCATCAAAATACATGCGGTACTTCATTTTTCCAAGGATGCAAAAGGACATGAGCTACAATCTCGAAGCATCTAGGGGTTCGAAATAATGCGTTCACTAGAATATCCTCATTCAAAAAACTAAATGCATTTAACGAGGCGCAGCTAATATACCGCTAATTCAATTTTGCGCTTGTCTTGCTTGGTGAAAAAGGTGTTAGTAGATTAAGATTACGACACAGTAAAGCTCCTCGTTGTGGGACGGAAAGAGGGCCAGTCGAGAGAACAGCAAGCTAATTCAATCAAACTATCTTCTGTAATGTATATGTCCGTTCTAAAGAATAAGGGATGCTTTTAACCTTTCTGGTATTAGGTATAACTATGTTATGTATTCAAGATAGTTATGCCATGTTCTTGAGACGTTGTCATCTCTAAAATTGAGCGACAAAGGCCAAAACACGTCCCGTCACATATGCTCAAGGACAAAGCATCCAGCTAGAAGATGTAGATGACACTATTGTCTAAGCAAACCTCTTGCAGAGAATCTGTACTGAGCAGTCTGTTGGTCAGATTTCACTTGTCTATAATAGAATGAGCGATCGGGGCGAAGCTCTGTGATGCCGTTATTGGTTGTATGAGAGTAAATTTGAAAGAAATGTTGCTTGACGGGCCTTTTACTGCTATTTAAATGATTTGAATCAATGTAGAACCTCCTAATTTACACGTGTAATGCGCTAACTATAAAATAAGGACCAGCTGTCGCAGTGCATGAATTCATTCAGTAAGCTGATGCTACCTCAGGAGCGGACGGGCCTACTTTTTTGCATTGAATACTCCCAAGCCCTAACTAAGGAGGAGTTTTAGCTATTACGTATCTAAGGCCAGTAAATATCAGCAAACTCAATCAGTAACCGTTTGATCAAAATAAAAGTCAATCAAAAGAATTTGTAGAAGATTCACCGAAAACTAAGCAATAAACTAGAGGTAGGTCTGTGTGTGTGTGTAGGTGGCGTTGCGGGTGAAATCTACCCTAGTTACAGCGCGTGTTTCCTTCAAGTGCCTACAGCAGAACACAGGGGAAGTCAACTATCTTTCCGTCTTACTGAAGTAGTGTGGGTGGCATACAGCTGACTTAGCCAATGAAAAGGGGCATATTCACATGTACATGGGGGTATACTATGGGTATACTATGGAACTGAGACTGGCAACCGTTGCAGAAGCCCTAATGATGCGTATCGATGTCTTTTTTAGATGCCAAATCGCTACTTATAACGCTATTTAAAGGCCTATATAGGATCTTAGACACTGAGAATTGGACAGACTATGGTTTCAAAGATAGATGTCAGGTTCCACTACAGACTTTCCTGAGAACATAATTTGCCTTGTACACGAGAGCAGCTGTGAACTAAGCCAATACCTATCCCAGGACAGATTGAGAGTTCTTGGGATCCTCATTCTAATGTGCGCTGTTGGCTTAAAAATCTGGGTTAGAATGGCGCCCGCATGGCATTGCAAAAACTCAAGGCATGCCATGGTATCACCTTAGGTCGCTATTAGCGATTATCTTCTGGACATAGACTACATTATTAGTATAAAGCCACTGCTGCTACAATAGAGATGAGCGATAATAGTTGGATCATGTGTCTTAGCAGTCGCAAGCAAAGGTCAAACAAACGCTTCTTCCCCATTCAATTGCGACAAGGGCTTTGCTCCTGAGATTCGTACCGATCGGAGTGTCACTACCCTACGTTAGTGGCTTGATTACCTCAAGCAGTTCTTCGAACTGGAGAGTATTGGAATTGGGTATGTTTTATTTGATGTAGCACATCTAAAAACCTTTGCCATCGGGTGTATTTCGAGCTGTGATTCGAGCGATTCTATTGATAAGCTTGTTTTGGGTGTCCCTGATAATATCATGTTCCATAGAGGAACTGTCATATACATTGGCAATGTTAGCACTAAATCTGCAGCGATTCTCAAGCATATCAATTCATCCTCCACTATATAATTGCGCTTACCCCAGTATAGCACTTGTCGATGCATCGTTACCTGGATTGTTTTAGGCAAAAAGTTCTTGTGACAAGTAGGTATGTCTGGGTCGTCAGCTAGAGCTGTAGCTTTTTCTGCTAACTCTGCAATGAACTGCAAGGGTACCTTGGAAAGCTTCTGTAATTTTCGTAACAATGTCGGTATTTTTCTTTTTGGCTGGCTACTGCGATAGTGACATTGACATTGACTCCTGGAACGGATAGAACCCGGGAGAAAGAGGGGTAGAGATTGGAGTCCAAGGAAGACTCAGGGCTCGCGTACGAATTAGGGGGTGGTGGGTGGTGGTCGGTCAAAAGGAGAAAAACCAGGCAAATTGCGGACCCCTTAACACGCGTAGAGAATTCATAGTTAAACGCGAACCACCGTTCTTCCCTGAGGTAGGCCAATGATAAGATGAAAGTGGTACGGCTCGCGGTAATCGTTTCAACGAAAACTAAGTATTCAATGCGAGCACAGAGCGCGTGCCTATCTAATACAAGGTCGCGGAGACCAAGCGTACGGTCACTCAGAGGTCAGTATCTAATTAGCCTTACGCGACAATTTTCAGCTAAGAACATAAACGCTATAAATGCTGATGGTGCTGGTAGGGAGTACACGTTAATAGTAGTGATATAATTTGAAATGCTCTCTATAGTTCACATGTTATTTATGGTAAGGGACTTGTCGCTTTGTAAGATGCGGAAGATGAACTTGTTCTCTCTTGCACCCCTTATACCTCGCCACCATGTATCAAACACGGGTCTAGAAAAGAGATTCAAGCTAAATAGATATACTGTGAGGATATCACCCAGGCAGTGAAACGAATATGTTTACATAGCAGCATCATAGAGCTCTACTCTAGCCGTTTACGCTTGTTTGGTCGATACCCATTTCCTGCATCTGTGTCCAACTCATCTCCTTCATCCGACACATCTTCTTCATCCGACACATCTCTTTCATCCGACATATTTCCTTCATCCGATGCATCTCCCCCATCCCACTTGACCACAGAGTGTGCATCGACCTCAATTTCTTCTTCGTCCTGTTCCTCTTCGTCGCTCGCTTCTTCATCTCCTCTATTTATATTCGACCGACCAGTATCCTCACCTGAATCCTTCACTTTGCTCTGTTTAAACTCTTTCTCGACGTACTCCATGAAGTCTTTTATTGGCCGTAGAGATGACTGTAGATGACGTTCACTGATACGACCTCCTGTAGAATGATCGCTAAGCGCGAGGGCGCATGCGGTTCGAACAATATTCTTGATTTGTCGACCATTCAGTGGTTCTGCAGCAAGCCTATCGAGCACTCCTTCACGGCTCATGGCTTCTGCCGTTTCCTCAGAGCCCTGTTTGAGAAATGAATACCATAATTCACGGCGAAAGGGCCATGAAAGCGACGGGTAACGGATTGCAATATGAATTCGTGATATAAATGCCCTGTCAAATGCAGAGATACGGTTTGTGGTCAGAAAAAGGATTCCGTGATAATATTCGAGCATCCGAAGGAATACTAAAGAAGTATCAGATATAGCACGCTCTATTTTATGACATCCTAGAGCACAAGACGATCGTGAATATCAAAAGAAAAGTTGTTTTACCGGAGACAAGCCCATTGTGCACTAGACTCTTCGATTTCCGCTGTTCAAGATAGACATCAGCTTCATCAAGAAGAAGCAAGGCGTTCCACCTCTCGGCAAGGGCAAAGGTTTTCTTCAAGGCCCTCTCTACAGAGGACGCAGTTGTGCCTAGTGTCCCAGCGTCTAATCGAAGGAGAGGTTTTTGAAAGTACTCCGCAACGCTTTCTGTCCAGTTTCAGTCTAAAGAGAAGCCGTGGCTACTTCGAATTGACCAAGACTTACCGGCAGTTAGAGTCTTACCAACGCCAGGTTCTCCATACAACAAGAAAACCATGCCTCTACCTTTGCCTTTTATAAAGTCATCGAAAGTGAAGCTATCATCCTCGTGTACACGAACCAGGGAAAGGATTTGCTGTTTTTGATCTTCGGAGAGAAGGAGATTGTCGAACGCTTGTGAATCGAAGATTATATCACCAATGGAATCGACATGAAATTGATCCCAATCATTGTCTTTCAAGGAATAGCCCGCGATTGTATCTCCGCAGAGTATTAAATCAGTCTCCGTCATTTGCAATACCGCATGTTCAGGGCTGAACTTCTTTTCGGTAGACGATAGCTGGACCCGGCCCCTGTTATGGCCCCAAGAATCGTAGCCTTTACTGTCAGCTACGATCCGGGTCTTACTCTGTGAGTACATTTAGTGAACGTCCTTAAACTGACACCTAGATTCAAGGCTCTGGCCGTATGTACCTTCTTGCCAGAAGATCCGTCAAGGCTGGGGTCGTACTGAAGATATTTCTGCCCATGATATCCTATGAACTTCAGACCCCGTGCCACGAGTCTCTCCTTCACGGATTGTTGCTTGTCGGCCGACAATCGATTGAAGTTGACAGCATCGAGGTCCCTTAGCCGCTTCACACCGTCGTACGAATTGATTGTCGTTTCAAACGAGCTGAATCCAAAATACTCCCCGTCGTACATAATACGATGACCCGAGAGCACCCAGTGGGTGTTTTTAATGCTCATGTCATCGAACTTAAAAGCATTCTCGTGGGGTTGTTGAACATAGACAACGTCTCCAGGTCGAAATTCCATCCATAGGTACGAGTGTTCTAGCTCAGGCTCACTACCTATAATGTCGCTGAGGGTGAAGGCAGCAATCTCCACAAGGAAAACATCCCACATATACGAAATTAGGTGCTGGATATGCCTTGCCGCATCATTGTTGGCGTTGTGTTGTAAAAGCAATGCCCCATAGTTTAGCAATTCTTGGCGATAATGGAAAAGGAATCGTGGTTTGCCACGAATGGTAATGTGTCTGATGGTGATATCGAAAGACTGATACTTAGGTACAACAGCCTTAATTGCGGCTTTCATATGGGGAGATCGGATCACAAGAACAGTCCCCGTGACCTCTTTCGCATTGTTCCATTGAGTTGTGACCGTTAAAGCGCTCTCATTGCCTCGATCTTCATCATCATCATCATCGGTGTATTTCTGCCCTGCAGGTAGTACAATGTAATTATCAGAAGAGTCATAGAAGCCATCGAAGCGCTTCGTTTCGCAAACAACACCAGCCCCCTCGAGCTGGAATGGATTGGATTGAACGGGTAGAGGCAACGTCCAGTTGAACCCCGATAGGTCACCAGAGATATCTGGTTCCATGACGGTAAAGCCAACCAGTATTATTGGAATGCTCAAATTGATATGGAAATCTTTACAAATAATTATAAGATTCGCGGTACGAGGAAGAAGAGAGGGGGCAGGCTTAATTAAATACGAAGAAATTATTCCTAAAATTAACAAGTACTTCACTCGCATTTGCCCAGTTTGCTGCAACTGCATGACCCCCACGTCCTATTTTAGTCCAACCACCTTCTTCGGCAAACGCATATTGGTGTGTAGATTCTTTGGAAGTGGAAATTGGGGTAAACGTTTTCAGGATTTAGACGCCTTCTCGTCTCCGAGGGTGAGACACACAATGCTAGAACGAGCCTTCGAAGACGCAGGGGCAGGGTGATCGAGACTTGGCACTCTTTGAACAGCTGCAAGGGTATTGAATGGTTGATCTTTGAAGGACTCGGCTAGCCATCTGTCCAGGGGTGATGCGTTGGCGCGGTCAGGCAACTTATGATCGCCTGCATGTGAGATTGACGTTGTGTCGCTAGGTCGCGGCACTGGTACGAATGCTTCCTTGGAGGGTATGAGATCTGGATCTCGCTGATTGGAACCAGTCATTTCCCGAAATGGTAAGACTGTGAACACGAGTTTATCAGGCTTTGCTCATATTCAATATTCTTAGTTCGAATGAATGATAAATATGTTAAGGCAGGGTTCAATAAAACTTACGAGCAAAATACACTATGATCTTCCGTAAAACCTTGGGACTAATTGAGGATTAGAGTCTTGTATTATATTAGTACGATCTCCATCTTCTATTACTTTGAGCAGAACCACTTCGAGCAGAACCATTCAGTTTTATACTGCATTTGAAGAGGAGGCTAATCCTTTGAGCACTTTCCTAGTACTTTCTAGCACCTTTTTAGTACTTCTATTGCAAAAGGATTCATTACAGCAAAAGAAGGCGATATGAACATGCGATCAGATATCTGGCCAAGCGATTGCCCAATTTCAGACTATTGGGGCAATCTTGAGCATTGCATAAGTTACAAAGGCTCACAATGCCCCTGAAAGCCAATAATAACCTACAATACTTCAAGGCAGAATGGGCATATTACTTGATTTAGACTGGCAGGTCCTTTTAGGGACTTTCTAGTTTTTCATTTCATGGGGGTTCCACGCCTATCTTTAGGTCACAGCAATAGCATACGGCCAGGCGAGACAACATCGGCTCTACCCCAGGTCTTTTCTGGCCATTTTAGTCCTTTCCTGGGCCAATCGAATTTCGCGACGTGGGTTACTAGGACCGCTTGATGGTGATAGGATTTCGGTGTACCCACATGCAAGGCAGCCCAATCTGGACCAGCTTTGGATCAAGGACTTTTTGGATCTTTTTAGTACTTAACCTTGCCAAGGTTGAGATGGGGATGCCAAAATAAAAACTTACTCATCAGTCTACCTCGTCTATTGGAGATCAACGATCATTAACCAACTTTCTTAGACTCTGTCTCCATAGTTAGAACTTTAGTATTGTTGCGGCTTAACTAGTTCCTCCCGTCACTAGCATGGCCGAGACTACTGGAAACGGTCTTCCGGCCACCCAGCATCCATCCTGGGAAAGCTCAAATCAGCCTTCCTTGAACAGTGATGTCTGGGCACTACCGCTCTTGACTAGGCCTTTTCCTCCACAGCCACAGGCTCCATGGAAACCTTTTCAATTGCCTCCTAGCTCACACTTGCAGAACAGCTTTGCCATCCATGAGATGCACAGCTTAAGACAGAGCCCTACCAGCATCGACCGTAGAGCTGTCCCAACTTCCCTCCATCCACCTTTGGCGGCTCCGAATAACTGGAACTCAGCACAAGGTCATGGGCTAGATAATACTACACAACCAGCTCCTAGTGGTTGGTCTATCATGGCGGAAAACGAAGATAGAGGTGATACGTCTGTCCAGCCATCATCACGCAAGCCGAGGACAACCAACCCCAGTAGTGCACTCTGGCAACAAAACAAGAAATATATTCAAAAATTATACATGACTGACAGATTACCTCTCTCGGAAGTCAGGCGGCGAATGGAATGCGACCATAATTTTTCTGCAACGTAAGTCAACTTGGTGCAATATGAATTATTACAAATTCATTGAGTACGAGTAAGATTTCACTAATGCGCCTTTTATAATAGAGACAGAATGTATAAGAACAAATTCAAGATTTGGCGATGGTCCAAGAACTTGCCACAAGAAAAGGCCATTTGGATGAGCAGGAAGATCATCGATAGACGGCCTATGAAGAAAACTGTTTTTCATTGGAATAATCAGGAGTGGACTGAAGAGAGATTAATGCAGATCTGTGGAAACCTGCCAGGAAGCCAGTCCCAGGATGGTATGCAACATGTGCTTAATCAAGCAAACCAACTCACTGACTTAGGCACTGCATTTAGTCGCATGCGCTCCAACACCTGATGACATCTATTACAAGACGCCTGGTACAACTGCCGAGACACCTTTAGCGCGGAGTTCTCCGTCCGGTTTTTCGCGTGACCGGAGAGAACAACGTAGCCAGTTCTACCTGGATAGCGAGCCCGTGAACTTAGATTTGAACCGCACAACGATATCTGGCCTACACAGATTGCTTGACAGGGCTTCTCATGCAGCGTCTGATGGAAGAATCGACGATGCTAATGCTGATTTCCGAGATGCAGTCTCGGGGCTTCGATGCCTTTTGTCACCGACGAACGAAGAGACACTTCGAGCTGGGTACCTTTACGCTTCCTTCTACATGAACTGTGCCGATGTAGACAGGGCAGAAGCAGTGCTGACCTGGATGTCCAAGCATCACCTGAAGAAATGGGGACCAGGGCACGAGAAAACTCATCTCCATTGTGCACGTATAGTAGAGCTATTCCAATCCTGGGGCCTCCGTGATCGCGCTGGGACTTTCGCTTACAGGGTCCTGAATGGTATTCAGGATGATGGCGGTGAGCCCTTATGCTCACAATCAGCGGCTAAATTTGCACATTCCTTTCCCGACCTTGATGCAATAGACCGGCAACTGGATAGTATCGATGCAGGGATGTAGGCAGACATTTCAGGGCTCGACAATGTGCTCGAAGTCATGATTAGCCAATGCGAGGACCAGTCAGGGAATCTACGCATGTCCCTGCACGCTTGCCGAGCCAAATGTGCGCTTGCAAAGCTGCACAACGTTAACGGTCGCATCGTTGAATCTCACCAAACTCTCAAAAACGCAAGAGAATCAATTAGCCCCCTCCTGGTTATACGACGGGAACCTATGGCACGGGCCACGCTCGACACAGCAAAAGACCTTGCGTATATGTTTCATAAAGCGCAAGACGACCGATCGTGCAATGATATCCTTGATGAGGTTATTGCCTCACTCGAGGCGCACCTCTGTGTATCTAGCTGCGACGATGATTCCGAGAGCACTGTTTTATTAGACTTTGTACAGTCGATTGCTTTCAACTTTCATCAGAACTCTACATACGACAAATGCCGGTATTGGGCGGAGAGAGGTTTAGGTCTTGCAATACGGATATTTGGACGACAATCTATTGAGGCTCAGAAATTTGAGAATATGTTGAAGAGAGACAACTTTAGCATGCGAGCTCCATTGAGTGTTGATGGATTGATGAGTTATGATATCTAAGATGGCTGAGAAACATCTAATGAATATGATTTTGGCTAGACTATGTATTATCAATAATATTAGAGAATAACTCTCATATTCAAATATGACAGGAATACAACTGAAAAGAAGTTACATGTATTGAAAGGCACATGAAAATAAAAACGTCACATATAAAGTAATTTTCATCCTAAAGGTAACACACAGCGTTAGACTCATTGAAATATCAAAAAGCCGAAGAGCGGCTATGGCAAGCTTTACAACAAATATACAGACAGATTAGACCTCAAGTACAAACTAAGCATGGCATCCCAATTAAGCTATCAGGATACTTTGAACTCTCTTCATCCTCTCCTCAGTGACCTCCAGTGTTGACTTAACTCGTCCACGGAATTCGGGATCTTTCTCGCTCTCCAGGGCAACGTTATCATTCCGAATGATTTGAAATGTGTCCCAAATAGCATCATAATGGAAGCCAAGAACTTCTTGGATAAGTTCTTCGGAGTTATTCATGTGGTCTTCAAACCCCTTCTTGAAGCGTTTCAATAGGTCGGGGAAAAGGCCGTTCTGCCTTACTGTGGAGTTGATGATAGCTTTCCTACGGGCGTCGCTACCTGTGCCTGCCAATTGTGAGCATTACATGTATACTTAGCTATGATAGGAGTATTGGGCTTACCGCTCTCCATCCGCGCACTCGTATACGCAGATTCCATAGCCTGACCAATGAAAGACGTGCGAATACTGGACAAGGCATCTGTTCGAAGCGTTCTAAGCGGGTTTTAGCTAGCTTTCCAGCCTTAGACATGATATTACTCACCGAAGATCGTCTTGCAGGTCATTCAGAATAGTTTCGATATCGGCAGTTAAGACACGTTGTTGTGACAGAAGCGTGGACGAAAGAGTGGAGGCCACTTCGGGAGACTCGTCTAATTCGGTGTCTAGATCTCTTTTGTCAGTTGGGACATTTCTATGCGCTTTCGTACTGACCTAGAAATTCATCTACCGAGTCGAAGAGATCATCGATCGACTCGATGATATCCTCGCCTCGTTGTTCCAAGCTCATTTGGAGCTGATCCCAAGGGGTATTCAGATCATTTGTCATTCCTTCGATTATCTCCTGGTTCCAGCTCCGTATGCCAACTGCTGCCGTACTGTGGGTGCCGTAGTTACGACAAAAAGCAGAGTATGTTTCTGAATTCGTCAGTTATTGTCATAGCAATTTAAGGAATGACGCACGATGATGCCACTAGGTAAAGATAGTTAGCTGAATAGCTTTTAGTATTTCGCAGGGTTCTCACTTACACCGCTCCAGTCGTTGCTTGCGCCCTTGGCGGCTAGACTCCATCTACCAACGTGATTCCCTAAGTCTACTTAGGTCAGGCCCATATAGTAGGGTGTCGACTCATACCTTGTGATCGATATATCCTTGTCTTGAACTCTTGCTTATACGCATCTGCCACGCTATTCAACAGAGACGTTCGCCCGAATAGCCCCTATTCCATGATAATATTAGAATACTAATCAGACCATGAATTTAGAGTTTCAGACCTTTCTAAGTTTTTTCCCTAGGGTATCCAGAGCGTTTCGAATTTTCTCTTTCTTCTCCGCATTCAATGACCCCTGCCCCGATTGTACCCAGAGATCCAATTCTCCAAGAAGGACTCCAATATCATCCCGCATATACTTTGTCGCCGCCATGTACTGACTTTCTGAAACAATCGTCATGCAATGTTCACGGATTGTCAGGACTCCACTAAGATTTAAGTAAGGCATCGCTGTGTCTTTAGGTGCGTTGCGGTTGTCCCAGTACATGGTATTACTGGCACAAAATACTTTGAGCAAGTTGTCTGGGACTTCGTGCTTGTAAAGCGTGATGAGCTTCCCTTCCACAATTTCGTTTCGAGTCGTGATGAGAAGTTTCTGGAGGCTATTCTTATTATCAGTAAATCAGGTTCCTGAGAGATTCTGACACGACGTACTCAAATTCGTGCTCGTTTAGTCGTTTCCTGTAGCTTGATGATTAGTGTAACCTTGTGATAATCGCAGAGGTTGATACACACCTGGTCAATCTGAGTCTACGGTTCAACGAACTGAGCTCAGCCTCCTCTTCTTGTGACATCTCTTCCGGATCAATATCGTCGTAGGATGATACATCCTCTTCTAAGCGTATTACCTCGGAAGACTCCTGATTGATAACCTCAACCTTTTGCTGAATCTTCTTAGCAACTCCCTTTCCTTTCCAATCTTTGAGGGCTTCTGTGGCTTTCACTTCCTGCAATTGAGTGAGCATTTGACTATAGTTACGTGCTCGAAGGTACTTACATCAGACCTAGTGCAGATTATGCCAACATTTGACAGTCTAGCTTTCTTCGCGAGTTCGATAACGCCTTGGACTCCCTCGTCTGTTGTGGCTCGGCCTTCGACAGCCACCACAAATATTTCGTCACATTTGAGTAGATAACGTTCTGTTATATTCCGACGCGCTGAATTCAAGTCACGCAGACCTAGTGATGGTCATGTTAGTGGAAAAGTGTGGTGCTATACCAAAGAAGGACATACCAGGGAGATCGACTAGAATGAGCCCTTTACTCAAGATATGTGCATTCGACAATACCCTGTAACGTCAGCGACTGTATAACTCGAATAAATATGATATTGCCTACTTGATTTTCTTGACCCACGGCCATATAGTGGCTGTGTCTGATGGCGCGTCTGAAGTAAGTTCCATCAACAATGCAGAGCATTGTCTAAGATTTAGCCCAGAGTACTCCGGCTGAATTATAGACTGATCAAAATCCTGCACCCATGACTCGAGCATCGAGGAGGCCTGCGACTCTGTATTTTCAATGAATGTGTTGCCTCCAACAAATTGACCTTTGAATAGGGCATGAAATGTGTCACTTGCAAGCTTGGCCCTTTTCTCAAAATCAGCCAACTCGTGTGCCTCCAACGAGTCTCTATTCAAGTGAAAATGTCGGTAGTCTCTGAGGAGACTTTCGAGCTGAGGCATGAGTTCAGCCTCGGAAAACCTTTCTACTTCGATAGCAAACCGGTTGTCGTCATGGAAGTGAAACTCTGTAACAACGCAGGTACAGGCCGCTCCGCTGTTGCTCTATGACCATATTAATAAACCAAGAAGTTTGTTATCTCATGGAGAGAACTTACAGATCTCGCTAGGTCCCGACAATCCAAGAGAGAATTGAGTAGACTACTTTTGCCTATGAACAGAATAGTTAGTATAAGGTGTCAATCTGTTATGTGCAGTGAATATCCTACCAGCTCCCGAGTCTCCGACAAAGCCAACAATTCGTGTAGATGGACATTGAAACTCGGCTAGGTTCTCCGCTTGCCGGTGAAGACGCTGCATCACAGAATCTGGTTCATTATGAACCGCGCTGCTTCCTAGGACATCGGCCAATTCGGACATTAAATTCTTCGTATCGCGTAGGGCTTTTTGAACAGCTGGAAGATTGAAACGATCATTGGGTGGAGCTTCGTCCCTAACGTTGTGTTTTTCGAGATTTGTTCGAGAGCTTGATCGTCTTCGGTTAGCACTGAGTCTCCTTGGTGATGGTGATGGGTCAAGCAGAGGACTAGAGCGGCTGTCTCGTCCAGCTACCACCGCTTGCAAGGCATCTGATACACCACCCATATCTATACTCGGCCTAGTGGACGAGACATGCAGCCCCTTGAGCTGAGTGTCTATGCCACTAATGTTATCTCGTCCTCGGCTCGCATTTGCTCTATTCGAGCCACGACCTTTAGTCTCATGAGACGGGGTGAAAGATAAGGACGGGAGTCGAGCAGCAGAGGTTGAAGCGGCGAATATGTTGGATGTTGCTTCGCTACCTGAGGGTCTTTCTACGGACGGTAGAGCTGTATCAGGGGAGAAACGGAAGTTAAATTGGGAACGAGGGGCCGTGTACTGGTTGTTGGAGGATCCAGGTGCAGAAGAAGAACGAGGAGTGAAGTAACCATCGTCGCTATCTTGCGAGCTTTGTCGGCTCCCCGAATCTGCTCTGCCAGCAGAGTATCGATGTCGCAACTAAACGCATTAGCAAAGCTTATTAGGGGATTACCATAGTTAATTATTCTTACATTCACTTTGACCATTGTGTCAAGGGTCTAATAAAGGTAGAGAAATAACACGCCGTCTGTCTTCGTATGCAAACTTATGAATAAGGAACCTAGGTTGTTTACTATGGAAATGGGCTCTGAGAACTCCAGCGCCGCCAGTCGTTTGTTATATAGATGCCATTCATTCTTCTGGTTGATTCGGGAGGCTGCATAAGATAGGGTTGCCTCCTCTGAACAAGACGCCTGCCCAGACAGCAATTGTCTCAGCGGTCTTTGAGCTGGTCAGCCTAAAACATTTGGTCAGGCTTTCACAATCCTTTAACTCCACTACACTGTAGTCCATATCAACATGGCTGGATAGTACATCCTGGTAACATACGAAGTCCTATATAATCAGTGTACCATGCTAACAAGATGAAAAAAATCTAGTGATAAAGAAACTCTAGAAACAACCGAGAATCTCAGCCAATAGTCCTTTTAGCGACGTAGACGAGACATACGAACAAGGTATTTAATGGCTGAACTTCTGCAACGTTGTAACATCTGGAACCAACAACTTAAACCTGCAGCGAGGCACAGTCAGACTTCCAGGATGTCATTGGTGGGATTGTGGTGATGGCGCAGCTGACCCACATCCCCAGGTGAACCAACTGCCTCTCCCAGCGCTTAGCCCGGTCATTCGTTCTTTGACCATGGGCACAAAGAACAAGCAGACCACAGGCAGAATATCCATTTCCCTCAAATGGATGTGTTATGTAAGTAATTAACTAAGTATCAGAAGCCTTCATTATAACCTAACACCTTGCATACAAATGTACTGTTTTTGGGGCAATTGGGGCGACTCAGAACAGCGCGCCGCTTTCGATACGAAACGTCAAGTTTCTAAAATAAGCAAATTACACATTGAAACACACAGTGAAAGCCTCAATGCAACATTAATCCATGATCAGATTTGACTTTGTTCGACTCCCATCACGGATACGTGGAATAGAACGGATAGCAGTAGCCATGTCTACGTCCTTCTATTTGAGCGATCCGGACTACGATTCTGCGACATTAAAAATCTACTCTCCTACGATGTTCAAAGGCAAATATCTTTAGTACTAACCTTCTCCATTGAGATGAATGCAATTTAGCGAGGCTGAGTGTATCTCCAGCAAACTTGGTTGATTGCATTATTACTCAGCGACGACAACACAAACGAAATATTATTAGAAGCGGTAGCCTCAATACTCTATTGTCGTACCTTTCTACACATCGGTTCCCGTTTCCCTAATTAACTTTCCTAGGCAATCTGCACAAACCGTAAAAGTTAGGATAGTGGCTGGGAGGAGCTCGTAGCGTCATGCAAGCCCCGTCAATTCCAGAACGAGTTTACTATATTGTAGCTTTTCTGTGAGCATTATATAAGACAGATATGTGCAGAGAGGGGGAAAATAACAGCCGCTAAAAGACTCACAAGCGAAATGCAACCTTGAAAGGTTCCCTTCACGTTGTTTGTTCTGTACTCTATTGGCACTTACATGCGCAGCTCCATGGCCTCATTGATGCCCAAGAAGATTATTGCAATACTGAATACCTTCATAAGCCCTAGTGCTCTATGTGAGCCATTAGAGACAAGAAATACTTGCACCGGTCGGAGATTTCCTGCTTAAAGAGTAGTCAAAGAATACGTAGTAATAAATTTCATGTTAAAGTTTGGGCTATTATTCCTCGAAGATGTTCAGGGAGACATGAAGGGGTCCAAAAGAAGCTAGTTGTAATGAAATAGGTTTATCGTGCTGTAAAAACTTATAATACAACCACAACGATATTTCCGATTAAGGATCGTAGTAACGCAACTCAGCAGGGCGGTCTTTCAGTTTCTACTATAGGTTGCAAAAGGATCAACACTTTAAACCAGCAACGATGTTTAAGGGACATCTAAATACACTTCATATTCGCTAACATCCAAATCACTAGCTAAGCTTTAGCGAAACCCGCCCTTCTGGTTATTGGCCCACATAGAATGCGGGGTGTGCATAGGGCCACTTTTTGCCGGCAAAACTTAATGGCTGATCGTCGTGGCGGCATGTCAAGGCTCAACTGCCAGGTTCAGCTACCACATTTTCACAGTCTAGAATCAGCCAAGGACTAGTAGCAGTATGTGTAATTGGGATAGAGTTGGTTTGCTTCCCATAGTGCACACGCTACTCTGCCCCTGAGTCGAGGCTGACTGAGGCTGACTGACGTGGTGTCAGGCCCAGATCGCGCTAGACAGGACTATCTATTCATAGATCCGCCTAGATCAACGCTAAGGAGCCCTAGCACATACGCCATGACGGGCCATGCCGTGATGTATTGAAAGGAAAAGTGGGCGACCCAAACCTCTGGGAATCGGCTTGGATCCCGGGGAAGCCTCTAATCTTCACAGCTAATAGTATATCCGGAGGGGGGCCACGGGCCGCACGGGAGATCCGTTCAAGATGCTATCTAGATTCACAATCGTGTACAGATCTCAAGGGTCTAGGCCAGAGGTTTTACCTTTTCTTCGTACTGCTATGGTCAGATCGGGTTCAGCGCTGTCGTTGCCAAAGTTATATATTTCCGCGATGCCGACCGCAGCGATCCTTACGAAATTCCCGGGTTGTAATTTGATCAAGCGCGGCGAATGTGAACGGGCTGTTAGGCCGCCCGATCCTTCAACATGTTGTTTTCGTTCATACTGTCGCTGTCCTTTCTGGGAACAGCTGCAGCACAGCAGTTCCAAGGCACGCCCTATGACAACCAAATGTCTGACGTACCCGGCTCAGAAAAGGTATTCTGGAAGATAACTGGTAAGCAAATAATGACACATCTCTTTTGCGTCTTGTTAGCGATGATCAGTCTGACATTGAGTTACCAGACCAGAAAGGACGGACCTTTTCGCAGTTGAATTACTTCTCCCAGAATGGAAAGGGCCAGAGACTCAAAACGGCCGATGTGAAGAGGTTGGTTCTCATCATACATGGAATAGACAGGGATCCAGACACATATATGTCAAATGCTCTGTCTGCACTGTCACAAAATACGAATGGGCCTGCAAACTTTGCGAACACCCAAATCATAGGTTCGTGACGCCCCTCCACCTCATCTAGGCGGCTCTTTTGAACGTAAAGCAGTCCCTATGTTTCCGACCGGGTCCGATAAGCACAGAGGCTATCCTTGGAATGATACGGCTCCAGCTGGCGGTTACGGGTCTACATCAAATGCGTTGGTATGGCAAGGGTCCGGGTGGGTATCGGGAAACAACAATCAGTACCCTCGGGCGCAGACCATTACGTCTTCGTATGACTGCCTGGACCAGATGATCCAATATTTCGGCAACAAGACCCTATACCCCAACCTCAACCAGATCGTCGTTGCTGGCCACTCGGCCGGAGCGCAGACGACGCAGCGTTACGCATCCGTTGGCAAAGACCTCAGCAGCGCTCTAGGTAAGACCCGACTTACTTACTGGGTCGGTAATCCGAACAGCTGGCTCTGGTTCAACACGTCGCGGCCCCTGGATTCCTCGACGTGCTCGATTTATAATGACTGGCGAGAGGGCCTTAACAATTACACCCCGTCGTACAATACGGATCTAGTTGCTCGAGGAGGCAATGCTGTGCGGGCAAACTATCAGTCCAAGTCGATCGCCTATCTACGCTCACTCCAGGACTTTGGGGACGATTCAAGCGATTGCGCACCACTATCCCAGGGAAGCAATCGCGATGAACGATTCTTTAATTTTATTGCTAGCTTCCCGCCCACCTGCAGTGGAGCATCTGATCCTGCCTGCGACACGATAGACTACATCCAAGCCGGTCACGATGCCGGTGCCGCCTTTGCGTCTTCATCCGGTCTAGCTCGATTGTTTAATGACAATTTTAACGGAGACCTATCTAGGGCTACTGATTTCTACTGCCCTCGCCAAGCTCCAGGCGACAACCCTCTGCCTGATGCTACTTGCACGCAAACCAACTCAAACAGCCCTAGCGGTACATACAATAGCATGACATACCAAGGATGCTGGACCGACGCAGGGTATACGCGGGCTCTTGGGCTCTTTGCATACAGTGACGCCGCGAATAACACCGTTGACTTATGTACTTACACGTGCGCTCAAAAGGGCTACAAGCTGGCTGGAATGGAGTATGGGTCGGAATGCTACTGCGGCAACGTCGTGGCCGCAACTACGCAGCAAGTTGCAGACCGTGACTGCTATACGACTTGTCCTGGAAACAGCACCCAGACATGCGGCACGAACTCTCGTCTCTCTATATGGGGCTCATCAGCTCCGTCCCTGGCGATTCCGGCTAGTGTATCTTCAACCGTTGGCAGCTATCAGTATGCGGGTTGCTACTTGGATTCAAACCCGTCTCGCGCGTTGAGCTCCAAGTCAACCGCGTCGGCTAATATGACTAACGGGGTTTGCGCGACTTTCTGCTCCGGGTACAAATACTTTGCTACCGAATACTCGACAGAATGCTACTGCGGTGATATTGTCACACCAGGTAACACGAAGACGAACGGGACGGATTGCTCCATGCCATGCGGCGGAGATGGCTCTCAACTATGCGGCGCTGGCAACCGACTTACCCTCTATGCGCTTAATGGGACTGCCGTCGTGTTCGGGCAGCCGACTACAACTACGACTACCACAATTGTGACTAGTCCTACTGCGAATCCTGCAAAGGGACCAGCTTGCCCGTCTAACGACAATTCCATCTATAACTCTACTGGAGCCTCTTTTGAAGTCCATTGTGGTATTGATTATGCGGGTGGCGACATCAGTGCGCTCAATGCCAACACCTTTGGGAAATGTATGGATGCCTGCGCCTCCGCCACCGGCTGTAATGCGGTCGCATACGTTGGCACATCGTGCTATCTCAAGGGAATCGTCGGGGCCCCGATTCCTAACGGGGCTGTCTGGGGTGCTAAAATCGTCGGCGTGACATCCACGTCTTCCACTACTAGCTCAACAGCTGCGGCTTCCCCAGCCACATCGTCGTCAGTAAGCTGCCCAGGCTCAGATGGAAATACTTACACGGCTTCCAACGGGGAAGAGTTTCTCCTGCAATGCGGAACCGACCATGCAGGAGGAGACATTGGAAGTCTAGGAGTCGGCTCCTACCAGGAGTGTCTGGAAGCGTGCGCCGCTAGGGACGGATGTATCGCGTTGGCGCAAATTGGCGGTGCCTGCTACCTCAAAGGCTCAATCGGAGCAGAGGTGAAGAATGGAGTTTCAGGGGCTATCTTGAAGTCCGCGGCAACAGCAACCCCGACGACTAGTAGTACCACACCTGCTCCCACTGCCAGCGGCATCTCCTGTCCTGCCTCGAACCAGACCACTTATACAGCAACAGACGGCGACGCGTTCGTGGTGGAGTGTGGCAAGGATTTTGCCGGCGGTGATCTCGGGGCCTTAACAGCGAACACATTCGCAGCCTGTGTGGAAGCTTGCTCCAACACTGCCGGATGTGTTGCTTTGGCTTATTCAGGCAGCGCATGCTACCTCAAATCGCAACTTAACGACGCTGTTTATAACGGAATCTGGGGTGCGCGTCTCGCGTCGCCTTCTGCGTCATCATCCACTTTCATCACTTCGACCGTCTCTGCAATGCCTAGTCCAACTTCATCATCTGTGAATTGCCCTGCTGATGATGGAACGACGTACACAACATCTACGGGGACGCGCTTCAGCGTGCAGTGCGGCACCGACCATGAGGGTGGCGACATGCCTGCTCCCAATCCGGCTTACGTCGCGGACTTCGCATCCTGTCTCGAGACATGTGCGAAGCGCGAGGGGTGTATGTCTGTTGCTTTGGCTGGAAATGCTTGCTATTTAAAGAGTAGTATCGGTGCTCCGATACAGAATGGTGTCTTTGGTGCTGCCGTTGTTACTTGAAATGAATTCATCATGGGAAATAATATTAAGTATTAATTTAATGTTTTTTTGAAAGAAAATATGACTTTACATGCCGCGATGACCTTAGTGTAACATCGCTACTCAGATAGATTTAGTCATCAATCGCTAAAGTGACCTAAAAAATTTCATATTTACGGCGTATACGCAATTGATAAGCATTTCATCCTCCTTTTCCTAGTGGACCAACTAGAAGAACGCGCACAGGTATACAAAAAGACGTACAACACCATAGATTCGCTGATTGTAACTACTAATCTAGCGGTTAGTAGAATTAATCAATGGAGCCATATCTAAAAAAAGATATCTATTGTAACCCACATATGTTAATAGATAATATCTGGCTGAAACAATTCTAGACGTACGCACTTGGGGTTGGAGAGGCAAGACGTTTTGTCCTCTATAGCTTCTCTTCGTACAACTATAAGCAAGGTAGAAAGAGTCCAATACTGACATGATTGCTCAACTGCTAAGTAATACAGCTACATAAGTAACTACACCAGCGATGAAACCCGTAGACCCGCGCAGGTATGGTGTGGGCCGGTATGTTCCACTATACTAACCTAGATGTGGTCTATGAACAAAAGCCGATGCGCATCGGTGATATATCTCACCTTGAGGGTGGGGACAGTTTTAGTGTAGATATGAGCCACAGAAATACGATTGCCGACGGCAACGCCGTAGAGGCTGCGCCGCAAATAACCTCCGGCTCCGCGCCGACCACCACTCCGGAAGGAAAGCGAGTATGTTTTTATTTTGGTCACATTACTCGTGATATTTTTGTTGACACTAATCAATTCCTCTTTATGTCCGGCGTGTTGCGGAATCAGAACTACTAGCTAGATATATGCGGCAAGAGTCTCACTAATTATAGCTAAAATCAATAATAGGACAGTATTATATGAGGATAGCAACATGTATATCAAGCGCCATTGTCTCGACACTGTAAGTAGCAACACTTCTTCCTCAGAGTGCTAACATCTTCAGCTCTCTTCAGCTATCCCATCCCTTATTCCACATTTGCCTTACGGCCGGCCAAACCATCCACCCATCGCAAACATGATTGGAGCAACAATGATCAAGGTGCTGGCTATGGCCATGCTCTCTGGTATGCAAATTGCATTTGCTCTTCCTACAAGCCCAGACGGAATCAGCGAAACTGGCCCCGAGCTCTTCTCCCGCCAGTCTGGCGTTTATATTACCACAACCAACCTTGTTGGCGACGGCAACCCTCACCAAGTCCCCTGGGACCAGCAAGTCTCCACTAAACAGAACTGTGGCTCGGCATCAGCCTGCTCCGTGACTGTAACAAAGGAGCACACCCTTACGTACGGCTGGTCTGTCGGGGCTGCCTTCGAGTGGATTAGTGGCGGCTTCTCTGTCGAGGAATCTGTCACCGACGGCGAGTCCCACGAATGCCAAGGCAGCAAGGGCCAAACAGTCTGTGTCTGGCGCGTTTACCAATACACGGCTTATACGGTGGCCGACACCAAGTGCTATTACTTCAACGGCGTTGCATCTGGTTGCACCACTTCGAAATCCTATGTCCTCAGCTCGCCAAACAAGTGTCAGAAAGGCGGTTTCTACTGCAAGACTGGCAGTGAGTGCTCGACCGACGGCTACGGATTTTGGAAGCCAAACACCGGATTTGGAGGCCCACAATGCTAGACGTCTTACGTTTTTGCATAACCACGCAATAAACTTTAACCTTTGTTACTTCAACTTCAAGTTTCAGTCTGTTGATAGCACAGTTGTTTAGAGTAGTATTTTGTGGTTTAAAAGGTGTTTCGTTTCTAACAGCTTCTGAGATATTACGCAATATCGGGCTTCACGCAACATTTAGCTGTTTAATTATACATTACGTTCACCTAATTATCTCGGTTAGCTCTACTGCAGTTTTAGCACCAGTAATAATTAGATTCTCTGTATAATGTTTAACATCGTTTATTACTTTGACGCATATATAAATTAGTCCCGCACTTTTATTTTCTATTACTCCTATTAAACTCAAATGCGTAATCACAACGTAACCGTCATGCCCACTCAGTCTCACGGAGATCAAATTGTCTTGGGTATTCTATCAATATGTAATTAGACCTGAAAGGTTAGCTGAAGGGAAGCTGTAAGGCACGTTAATGTCCCCGAATCTACTTTATGCTACCAAATCCACGATACTAAACCTCGACCCGATATCCAACATCCACATCATAAGCAAGTACACCTTAAGTACATTATCACCCTGGAATAGAGTGGAAGATTTGGCCAATATTATGCTGGAGTCGTGCGGGGGCGAGCGTGTCGGCAAGCACTGGATCAGACGACTTATCAACCGCAAACCAGATCTTAAGACCAAAACGAACCGGAAATAGGATTATCAGAGAGCTCTCTGTGAGGACCCAGCTGTTACTTCTGCTTGGCTTTGGCTGATTACGAACGCTAAAGCCAAATATCGTATCCTGGATGAAGATATGTATAATTTCGATGAGACCGGTTTCATGAAGGAATAATCGGGTCAACACTTGTTCCAACGCGCGGCGATAGGCGTGGGAAGACAAAATCAGTTCACTGGCAATCGGGAGTGGGCAACAGCTATTGAATGAGTTAACTCGCAAGGCTAGTGTATCCCTCCGTTCCTAATCGTATTGGGCAAATATCACCTTGCAAACTGGTCCAGCTAAAGTCGGTTACTAGGCGATTCGGTGATTAAAATGACTCCTAATGGACATGCTGATAACGAGACAGGCCTGGAATGGATCAAGCACTTTGACCAGCATACAAAATCGATGACAAAGGGTCAATATTGCCTCATGATCCTAGACGGTCACGAGAGCCATATCTTGGCACAAGTTAAGGTGTACTGTAAAGATAACAAGACCGTTACAATTGGAATGCCTTCTTCGCTCACCTCGACTACTCTAGCGTTTAGATGTAGCTCTTTATTCGCTTTTAAAGCGTGCTTATTCTAGGGAAATCGAGCTGTTCATCAGAGCATCAGTAAATCATATGACTAAGCTTGAGTTCTTTGTAGCGTTCAAGGCGATATCAGGATTTTAAACATTTGGTTTGATACCTTACAACTGAGACGAACTGAATGGCAAGCTTGATGCGCGTTTACGAACGCGTAAACCTAGTCCGTCGCGTCTCGGGACAGCCAATAGTACGTAGGACCCCCAGACACCCTCTGACCCCCTACAAATAGTCTTCTGTTATTATCAAAAAAGAGAGAGTCTGTCCATCAAGGAAGCTCTCCGACCCCGATTTTGGAAGCTGTACACTAAATGCCAAAGGCTGCACAGGTTATATGACCCCTCTGTAGGATCGAGTAAACACTTTAGAAAAGGCCGATATAAGCGCTGAAAAGCTAGAAAAATCTAGATCCTAGCTTGGAGGAGCTCTTACAGTCAATGAATCTATGAAGCTAAGGGAAAGGGGGCAACAATAAGTTGACCGAATCGCAATTCAAAAAAGGATACCTAGTACATGTCTTAGCTCAGCCTGGCAGGTGGCGGTTCGGGCCGTCGCGCACTTGGCAATTGCTACATTGCCGCTTTTGGTGGTGGGGCTAGCACTGTACACCATCGCCAGTCATATCAAGTAATTCTGATGACCACTTCATGCTGCATTTCTAGGCTAACTGGAACGTGGTCCAGGAAAATTGGCTTGAAAAATGAATGTACAACACCAGGGATTCGCTGGTCGTCCCGGACCCACTAATCTAGTGGTATGTATGGGAGAGCGGACGGGACCCCGCGTTTTCTCAAAATGTCTAGTTATCATGTGGCAAAGTTAGGCATGCTCCCATGAATGTATCTCCTGATCTTTAGCATTAGTATTAGTCTCGTGCCATCATGGAGGCAATAGCTGCCCTAGGGCTAGCTGCGAATATTGCACAATTCGTAGCCACCGCAGGAACAGTTGTGACGAAAACCCGTGAACTCGCCGCGACCAAGAAGAATTTACAGCAGGCAAACGAGGAGCTTGAAATCATTGCCCGCGACTTTAGGCTTGCGCTACCCGCCATTAGAGCCGCCGCTAGTTCCACCAATCAAGGCCCAAACGATGCATCTCTCTCATTGCTTGTGCAGAAGGCGCAAGGGATAGCGGAGGAGATAGAACAACTGCTTAATGCCATCAAAAAACGACGGTCAAGACGAGGCCGCTCAGCCAAGCTTCTTGCGACTCTGGAGGAATTGAAATTGCTTGATCCGTTGAAGGATCTCAATGAAAGGCTGTCAAGCTTCCGCGACCAGATCGGACTGCGTATCAATTTGATACTTCTGTAAGTGCATATCATCCTATCTACGTAACCAGGAGCTCACTATATTGTCCAGTAATCACCAAATCCAAATCCAGAAGGCATTAAACGGGTCCACTAGAGATGCCAAAACCTACAAGTCACAGGTCAACTCCAGGCTAGACCACATCATCGAGCTGGTACAATCCAATGTCGTGGGTACCGGTAATCCCAACAACGAGGATAACAATCTTTCCTGGAAAGGTACATCAGAAGATCTTACCACTCTTGGTCAAGCCCTTCGATCGTGGCGCCCGTATCTGACAGACTTTTATGGGACTGAACGAATCGTGACTAGCCTCGATTTCGATCAGGTAGAGGAGCGACGGAATGCTATTTTCGATGCACATCACCAGACTTACCAGTGGATTTTCAACGCTGACACAGCTAATTTGAAGACATGGCTGACCGAAGAGCATGCACCAATTTACTGGGTTGCTGGCAATGCCGGATCAGGGAAATCAACCCTAATGAAATTTATCCATAATCATCCTTCCATGTTAGAGGGTATCCGGGAATGGGCCAAAAGCCGTACCCTTCACGTAGCCAGCCATTTCTTTTGGCTGGCTGGCACACCAATACAACAATCAGAAGAGGGCCTGCTCCGCAGTTTACTCTACCAGATCCTTCTAGAGAACCCAGAGATTACCCGACACGTGTTTCCAACTAGATGGCAGACTGGGAATAACCTTCTAGACAGCAAAAGAATGGTGACTTGGTCGACGAAGGAGCTCCTTGACGCCCTCCTCGCACTACCTGGTAATCTTAGCAAAGACTGCTTTTTCATATTCATCGATGGCCTAGACGAATACAGCGGGGAACACGATGATCTTATTCGCATTATTAAAGAGCTAGGTACCGCTCCTAATGTCAAACTATGCGTATCAAGCCGCCCCTGGTTGGACTTCTCGGACGCCTTTTCAGCTTCACCATGGAAACTATACTTGCAGGATTTGACCAAGTCAGATATCAGAATATTTGTCCACGACAAGCTAGAAGAAAATTATCATTTTAGAAAATTGAGCGAACGAAACCGAGAAACAGCTGAAGATTTAGTGACGCAAATCACTGCACGAGCTCAGGGCGTCTTTTTATGGGTTTACCTTGTTGTGCGGTCTTTGACTAAAGGGCTCGTAAATGCTGACACCATCCGAGATTTGCAACGTCGTGTAAATGAGATACCACAGAAACTAGAAGAATTCTTTGATAGGATTCTTGATTCGATCGACCCCTTCTATATGAGCCGGACAGCGAAGATCCTCCTCGTTCTCGCTCACGCTCGATCTTCCCTATCTCTCATATCTTTTTACTTTCTCGACTGGGGCGAGGATGGATTGCCTTTCGATCCTAAGTCCCTCCTCAACAACTGGCCGGATATGGATCAAGCCGAATTAGACCTCATAACCACCAAGAAAAGGCAATTAGTCGCACAATGCAAGGACTTGATAGACATCATCGAGCTCCCCAACGAACCCGTAATGTTCAATTTCAGAGTTCTTTTCCTCCATCGTACTGTTGTTGATTTTATCAACCAACACCGGATTCTTGGTCGACTATTTCAGCAAGTGGAGGTTGAGTTTAAGCCTGCAGTTGCTCTCTTCGACGTCTACTTTGGACAGTTCAATTCGTTGTTTCACTTTATGAATCATGATTTCCTACGGCAATACTTGTGCAACTGGCTTCTTGGCTTGGTCTATTATGCTCGAGAAGTCGAAGTAACTCATAAAATATCATTTATGGGAAAGCTACATACTCTCGATGATGCGCTCATGGATTACTTCCGAGCCAGATATCAAATAGACTACTCGGTTTTAAAGCTACTGTCGAATCTAAAGCAAGAAACACCCGAGGAAAAAATAATTACCTTGATGGGACGCAGTAGCAGTCTACGATCCTTTGCTAGCGATTGCGGGCTGAATCTGAACCATAATATTAAATCCAAGGGAATTCAGGGCGCGGATGCCCAACTCCCTACCTTATATATTGAGAAGGCGGTAGATTTTGAGATCGGCTACGTAACAGATGAGATGAAAAAGAATCGGCCGGATTTCCTAGTCGCGAAACCAATCTACAACAGTACGTTCGAGATGTTCACGCTTTCCGAAGCGGAGGCACTGAAGCGATCACGGCTGCTTGTTAAGCAACCCAGAGTGATGATGAAGCCAGTCCCCAGAAGTGCACTTGAGATGTCAGATTCCGAAGCAGAGACATCAACAGCTTCCGAGGTAGATGCACCAGCAGTTTCCGAAGTATATGCACTGAAGCGATCACGGCTGCTTATTAAGCAACCCAGCGTGGTGATGACGCCAGCACTGTCGTCCCTGTCCGGTCCCGAAGCGGTGATATCGGGTCAGCAGGAACCCAACAGCAAGTCCCGAAAATTAATACGACAACTATTGTGCTGGCGATAAGGAGCGGTTATAACAGCTCCAACTACGAGGGACTCTACCCTTTCCTCAGCCATTACGAAGCTTTATATACCCTCGAATAACGATGCAACTTCTCACTATGTATATGGCTCACTGGCGATGATGCTGGGAACATCAAAGATAACACAAGGATGGCTATAATTAGTAAATGAAATAGTCCGAGCTATTATAACTGCAAGGATATAGATCGGTTGTTCGGACAATATTTTGTTTTTGTTATTACTCATCGAGGCTTAAGGATATAATTTTTTTCCCGAAAGCTTTGATCGTGCAAAAAAGGAGGATGAGTATTCTTAATGGTCAATAATCTATAGACAAGTGACTCTATACGTATCTTGACTCCTGACAGAAATACTTCTTTTACAGTTACATTTGGCTGAAACGCTGGCGAATGCCATCTCATTGGCAGACGAGCCTCATTTTACTTCCAGCAGTCCAGCCTTGATGACGTCCTCTGTTTCGTCGGACAGCTTCAAGCTCGGCAAACACTTTCCCTTAGACCGCGTCTGCTCACAAAACATGCTAGCCCACCGAAGATACTCAGCCCAAGTACCCTTCTTAATATCCGCATCGGCATTCTCGGGCATATTCCAAGTCATAGCCAATGGCACCCTTATCCCAGGTTGCCAGAACCCCTGGCTGTGCTTAGCCATGGCGCAGTTGGCAAGGATGTAGCCCACGTAATCAGCTGCAGCTTTCTGCTTCGTGTCTGTCTCGATGTTCTCGGGCTGGAATGGAAGCGACAGGAGCGGAAATACCTCGTCCACCAGCAGCATCTCGTGGGTCTTCCATAGTTCGTCTATGCAGTCGAGCAGGTGGACGTTGCGTCGATAATACTCCGGCCCGTTCCAGCCCGTCTCCTCGTCCACGAGCAACCGCACGCGCTCGTATGCCAGGTTCAGCGCCAGGTAATCTGCGATGATCTTCAGATCAAACTGGTCGCCCTTCCCCCCCAAGTCAAATTTGCGCTTAGTTATCTCGTACAGCTGGTCTGGTGGGGTGAATAATCCCAGGGACTTGACCAGTGGGTGCTCGTGCAGACCGAGGCAGTTGGTGCGCCCGTCTTTCCATAGTTCCAGCCAGAGCTGCATCCAGCGCTCCATGAACGGGTTTCCCTTCCTTGCGGCGATGAAGCCTGTCAAGGACTGTCCGATGTGCTTCCGTATCTGGAGTAGTGAGGTACCCATCTCAAAAGGAGATGAAGGATCCTCCAGGTCTCGCCAGAAGATATCATCGAACTTTCGGAATAAGATCGATCCCACATCTAGCCAGACGCCACCATGCAGGTACAGAAGGGCCAGTCGGGCCATATCGCTGGCATGCTGACCCTTCGTCATCCCGTCCATAGTACCGTTCTTGAAACATTCGGGGAGGAATTCCTGAGGTACAAAGTTCTGCACATTCGTGGGTGAGCCCGGTACCATGTCGAGTAACCGCACATCCCAGGAGGGGCCCTGACGACGAACCCAGCCGAGGACGTTGCGCTGTGTCCATGGTTTCATGGTATCGAAGCCGGTGTTCCAGAATGCCCAGACATTTCGCTCGTGGCTTACCGGGACGGGATTCTTTAGTACCTTGATGAGCTCTTCATCGGGCCGTGTGTCGATTTCACTCTCAGGTATAAGTGTTATTCCAGGGGTGATGGGTTGGAACGAACTGTATTCTATTTTCGAAGCCATTTTGCAGTTGTGAGATGCTAAGCTCCCAGACACGGAGATGGCTTCAATATCAAGTAAGTGATAGTTATGTCTTTGATCTCTTATAAGTCGCCAAGATTTGTCTCACCGCTGATAATTCCACTATTGAGTTATTGTCATAGCACCAGGGGGAAAAACCCCTGATATATATAAGCAGAATTTGGTAAGGGGTATCGTATGCTCGGGCCACGGGCCCGTGCTCCAGGACCCCCGGTCTCCGGGCCTCCGGGGATCGTTTCGTTGCTTACCGCTAGACGAGCTTACGAACATTTGTGGAGAGCCTGGTCGTTATCTTGGGCGGCTTCGGTCCGCGTAAGTTTGCCATGGTTCTAATTATCTCCAAAGGTGCTAGCCACGGCATGATTGATGATCATACCCACTCATTCACCCTGTAGAGTTAATGAGCTCAGCGCTAAACTAGTCCAGACTGTACGAGACTAACTGAACCAGCTCCTCCTGCATGCCATGCCATGTCAACTCGATACACGACACGACGTTGAGCTCGCAAGTACCGAAGTCCGCTATTCCAGTGTTGCATGGCAAATTTAATAGATGATTATCTGCTGAATCTGCTCGCTAACATCTTACAGCCGGCTTGGCGGCTTGAAGTTGTGAATTCAAAATTAGTCAGCATCCCAGGATACGGCTTGTCTTCGCTTGAAACTTCTTCTTACAATAGGCAGGGGAGAAACTAGAAACACCCTCCTCTAGTTACGAGGTAGCTCGTCTATTTCGGCTACCTTCTAACCCCTTTAAAGTCATATTAACTTTACTCACGTGGATCCTGCTCTACAATATTAGAGTAAAATCGCACTTAAGGTGTGTAATCACCAAACACATCTTTGTAACTCGAATTGGATGTTAAGACTAATATTACGGACGTATGTGTATGTTCAACTAAGGGATAACTATACTCCAAATAAGATAGACTGCTATTTTCGGGCTGTGTTTCTAGAGCTATAGAACACTGCTAGCTTCAATGCGAAGAAGTCGAGAGGGTTACTAAAGATCGCTTTCAACTACGAATCCATGCGTATATAGTCGATAATTTGCGAACAGGAATATCTAATTACACTTGTATATAGCATATAGTGAAAGGGTGACCGAAATAGCTATGGCAGAATGTCACGACCTCTGAATGCTGATAGCAACGTAGGTGTAAATCTTAAATACTTGTTGTCGCACAAGGAGCTCCAACTACTACATCTACAGGCTAGGGATCTATATACAAAATACCCTCCTTTTTCTGTCACTCTCGAGAAGCGGTATGCAGCTGTAGGTATCGCGAGAGTCTGACACAGAAATAAGTGTACCGCCAATTTGAACCAGAGACATTTGCGCGACTGATAATGCCGACTACTAACAGCTTACGTACGATATTTGATAAGTCACCTACTCTTTAATTATTGATTATGCCAATGTTGGTGACTCACGCCGACCTGCATGGACTTATTAAGTCCTTGAGAGGTTACGGAGTTTACGGAGTCGGGCGAATAGCACACTATGCGAGAGCGCGTACTAACAGCAAGAACTCGCATCGACTCCAAAATATGCAGTTGGTCAGCAAAGATACAACAACAAGTGAGAATAAATGCGGGAATTGACTGTTATGTTGGCATGCAAGATAAAGCGGCATTTTTCTGGTGTAGAATAACCGAAACTTGCATGTTAATAGTATTGAGCTTTTTGGAGACAGTAGGTCGTGATGACGCCAGAGCCTATACAATAAGTAAAATCCGATATCAAGACCCCAAAGACACTTTTGGAGCTATGAATCCTTGAACGCCTGTATACGTAGATTAAAGCGCAAAATGTCTCTCATCGCTAGTGTTGTTAGTGTTAGTGGTTGAGTGATATGTATTTCTATCTTAGGAATTTCTTCTACCTGCATGATAATTGCTGACAATAGAGTAAGGCTATTATTCCCTATCCTCCGATGATACTGTCCCATCGGCAGTGGACATTTTCGTGCCGTGATCGCGTCCGCATACCCCATCACCGCAAAGTCGACATATTCCCATCTCACTATGGGCTTAGAAAACAGCTCGACCAGTCAGTGAGAACAACAAAGCCGATTGGTAGAGGCAACACTACATTCATCTAATGTGACCAGCTAGACAGAGACGGCGCTTATCTAATCAGGGGACGATGCTAGCCAAGCACTCCGGACTCGTCCTCTAGTCATGGCAGATCTTCCTGAAAAAGTGTATCATACCAGTCTAAATTTATCGATCGTTGACCAGCCCTCTCTACCGTGCCCCGTAAGACTGGACCATCCCATGCGCCTGGATTCATCGATTGTTGACTAGCTGTTCCCGGCGCGTCCTGGAGGTTTGGGTCATCCCTTGGGTTTGAATCCAGTAATTCTTGAGCAACTCTGTCTATCATTTCCTGTAAGACTGGATCATTCCATTCTTCCGCATCATACCATACTTCTGGATCATTCCATGGGTCTAGATTCATCAGTTGTTGACCAGCCATTTCCGGCGCGCCCTGGAAGTGTGGTTCATGCTTTGGGTCTGAATTCGTGAATTCTTGAGCTTCCATCTCGTCTGGCGGGACGTTTTGAGAACCCAATACTTCCCCACTAAGATAGGAGCCTGTGGCAATAGGTAATTGTTGGCTGGTATCAACTGTAACATCTTGTCCCGTGTCGTTTAGTGAAGTGAAAGACGGATCACCTGGGCTAATACTTCCAGGAAGCACCTCACTATACTCTTGTAGAAAGCTCTGTTGACCTTGTTGATCATTGGCTCGTACTTTTCCACGAAGATAGGAACTTGGCAGAAGAACAGGCTCCGGAAAAGCTAGTCCTAGTGTCATTGTATAATAGGATGCTGCAGCGAGTTGTGGTTGGTTACTTTGTTGGAATTGTTGGAATTGTTGGAATTGTTGGACTTGCGCCTCTTTCCAAGGGTACAGGCGCAATGTAGGAGCGTGATGCGGAGAACCTGGGATTGGCTGCGTTGTTCTGAAAGGTGTTCTATTCGTTTCTGGTTGCTGCCGGAGATCTTGTCGAAGTACTTGGTTATCCGCTGGGGCTTGCGCCTGGGGGGCAGGTGCAATAACTGCATATCTTCCTGCCTCGCTTGAATCCGCCAGTTGCTTCCTTTCCTCTACGTCTTCTTCTAACAGTTGCATTTCCTTTGCTGTCTGACATTCGAGGCGGTCGCACATTTGAGTGTGAGTGGCGGAGTGAAAGGTTCTTTTACAATTTTCACATGTAAACGCTATCAGCCCCTGCTTCGATTCATTGGTTTCTTGTCTCCGTCGAGACTGGCACTCGTCTTTACTGCATGTTAAGTTGTTTAAACGGGTTGGCTTGAAGGGTTCGCCGCATTTTGAACAATCGATTTGTGACGGGACCTTTGTTGATCTGTTCAATCTGTTACGGATTTTTTGACACTCTGCCATTGTTTGAGCTCTCCGTTTAAACTTGCAGTCTGGATCACTGCATGATATGGAGTTGTGGGAGCGTGGCTGGAAGAGTGTTCCGCATATTACACAGTGAAGTGGATCGCTCAGTGCTATTATCATTCCTCTTTGTTGTCGTCGACTGTCTAGGCACTCTGCACTGCATGTTACGGAGTGGCGGTCGCGTGGCTGAAAGCGCGTTCTGCATATCAAACAGTAAAGTTCCGGCTTGGAATCCTCGTCTTTGGCGCTCTGGTCATTCATTGTTGCGGTTCAAGGGCCCCGTGCTTCACGAATAAATGTACTTCGTAACTCGGTATAGTGGTAACTTCGAGATCTGTGCAACGATGCCGAATGATGTTTATGCAAGTTGAAGTTATCCATTAACCCCGTAATATTGGACAGGCTATCGTATGAGGCACGTTCTTCTCCGAAAGCCTGGACATGCCTTCCTTGACGATGTTGTGATTGCCAATAAGCCCCAGAGCTAGGGTTGGACGTTGGACCCATCGCTACCATCTGGCGTACGCAAAACTGCCAGAGTAGCGCGACCCTAGCTAAGCTGCAATTACCTACCTAACTAATAAAGGAGTGCTTCTGTAGCGATGCTATTGAGAAGGAGCGCGCAAGACAGGAGCTTACTCCGGAAGGCCATCTCGACTCTACATGGTTTGCGCACAGTAGTTACTGAAATTACTGTCACGCTTGCAACTCTCACTGCATCTATTTGACATCGACACTGCACACATGCCATCGTGCTCTAGGACTACAATGTCAGCTTATTATTGTAATGTTGCGGATGAGAAGTAGATTTTGGCTCGAGAGAGGCTCAAGTCGTCTTGTTCTTTGATGACCTTCGGTTCTGTGATCTTGAGCAAGGCGGCACTTCAGTTGTTTCTGCATCCCATGCCAAGCTCTATGTTGACATCTAACACCGGCCAAGTCCCAGAAAAAGGAATAAGAAATGTTCCTTCCAGATCGAGGTTAGGGAATGCGGACACAAATTCAAGATGCTCGGGAACGGACCTTTGACGTGGGGTGCATCGAGATTATTACAAGAAAACTCGCTGGTTCTCTTGAAAGCCTTAAATGTTATTTTAGTCGTGATGACTGGTTCTGAATTCTCGTGTAAGGCTATCCGAAGGGCGACCCAGACTTATGACTTACATATATATGTATGTAGGTAGATGCGGCTGGCGCAGTTTAATCGATCCGACCCGGCCGCATGCAAGATGCTTGGGTCCACTCTCATCCACTCTCATCCGCTCTCCCGCTCACCAGGCCCATGTGCTCTTGGTTGTAGATCACTGAGTTAGGACAGCCACTCAGCCACTCAGCCACTAACGACTAGTTACAAGCCACACACGGTTAGGTAGCCTGGTTGATGCATATCAGAAGTTCATGCATTTCTGGACTATTAATTATTACTGCTTAAATAGATATTACGGCTTACTGTTCGTAGACAGATCCGTGCGCTACAGACGAGCATTCAGAGACTTCATTTACCTACCTCATTCGACGTAAACCAGTGACGAGACAGAAATTCTATGATGGCTGATCAGGCCTTTGAAGAAAGGTCTGCCAAATTTCTGCAATGGTTCAAGGCCTTACCGGGCGCGAGCTTCCATGCCGATATTGAAATCCAAGACCTGAGAAAAAGTGGCCGGGGGAGAGGCATCAGTAAGTTCTTGGCATTCGTTTTCTACAATAATGCCTGTGACTTACGCTGACGAGCTCACCAGTCGCCAAGACTGACATCCCGGAGGATACTGTGCTGTTTACTATCCCTAGAGCGGCCATTATAAGCACGCAAACGTCTGATCTTGCCAGGAGAATACCAGACGTCTTCACCACCACCGTCCCAGATGAAATTGACGGTGAAGCGGATGACGATGATGGTGCAACGACTGGCCCGCCCGACAATTGGGTGTCTCTCATCTTGGTCATGATTTATGAGTATTTGCAGGGGGAGGGGTCTCGCTGGCAGCCCTATTTTGATGTATTGCCGACCGAGTTTGATACCTTGATGTGGTGGTCCGACAAGGAACTTGATTGGCTCCAGGCCAGCTCCATCGTTGCCAAGATTGGCAAAGACGATGCCGATTCAATGTTCAGGGCACGCATCCTCCCTATCATTGAGAAGAACCTCGATGTATTCTATTCCGAGGGGTCGCGCAAACTTTCGGAAGATGAACTCATACTACTCGCTCATCGAATAGGCAGTACTATTATGGCCTATGCTTTTGATCTCGAAAACGACGACGAGGAAGCAGATCAAGAGGAAGAAGACGAGTGGGTAGAAGATAGAGAGGGCAAGCTCTTGATGGGCATGGTACCCATGGCCGATATTCTCAATGCGGATGCCGAATTCAATGTAGGTTTCATCTGGTGCGGCAGGCTTGTCTGCAACTAACATTTATCAGGCCCACGTCAATCATGAAGAGGATAGCCTAACGGTTACTGCTATTAAGCCAATTGCCGCTGGTCAAGAGATATTAAACTACTATGGTCCTCTTGGAAACGGAGAGCTACTGCGGCGATATGGCTATACTAGCGTACACCACGCCCGATACGACGTAGTCGAATTGTCCTGGGACCTGGTCACGTCGGCTCTGAAACAGACCCTCACGATAGACGACGGGATCTGGGGGAAAGCGGTAAGCGACCTAAAAGGCCCCCGATGAATTCTATGCAATTCAGTTCTAACTTCTTGAAAGTCTGCAGAACTAGATCCGGAAGAGATTGAGGACGCCTTTGTCATAGATCGTGACTTGGAAGAGCCAGATTCACGAGGCGAGTTTCACGGTTCCAAGACACTGAAGAATCTCCCAGAAGACCTCCGAGAGCAGATCAACGCCATCCTCAAAGCCGTGCGGAAACTGAACCCTAGTGCCATACCAGACAAACAGAAGCGAGATGAAATCTGCATTTCCGCCATGCGCAGGGCATTTGAACTGAAACTGGCCGAATATCCTACGAGCACCAATGCCGATGCAGAGCTGCTTTCAAGTAATGCTGTACTGGGACGTCTCGGAATGGCCCTCTTCGTTCGCTATGGAGAAAAGCTATTGCTGCAAGAGGCAATTAGCGTCGCTAATGAGAAAATAAACAACCTGGCGGCCTCGCAAGGAGAGGACACGCAGCCCTCGGCTAAGAGACTCAGAACGAAATGAGTCAACAATGCGGCTTCGCCAAGAACTGTTGCCAGGTACGAATCTGGCTTTGTTTATGTTGTTGTTCAGGGAGAGGACGAACTTTAATGAACATTAGTTGGGTTATGGTACGACCACTCCTGTTTGGTTTGACTGATTAAGCTCGGTCTCCCAATCAACACGATGCGATGCAATGAACCCGCGACCAGATGACCAGCCTCCCGAAGTCTATCTAGGGATACGTAAGACGTCCGGCGGACGCGTCTTACCGGCTACTAGGATACATAGACATTTCCGATTATATGTTGGGTTTGCGATATAGACCTTAGAGAGAACGACCTCACGGAATACATAGGAGTTACTCTAGGGCTCGACCGCTTCACAGCTCGAGCCTGATTCTTCTACAATCGCCCTTTTGCTGATGTTCCGATGCATGATTACAATTTTGATATGAAGTTTACCCAGAACTATATTTGGCTTCAAAACTATGCTGTAGAATTAGGCTTCGTTCAACACCGGCGAACTTAGACCTGTCTACGCGTCCGAGTTTAAGCAAACTCTCATGTCCCGGTCCTTCATGGCATATTAAAGCAAAGGGGAATCCCCCGTCTTGTTGTGCGGCGGGCAAACACAACCTCGTTCAGACAACAACACAGAACGCTTCACGATCTCTCCTCAGCTTGCCACATCGCAACGACTTCGCGTCAGGCTTCGATTAAAATAAGAGTAGACGAACCAAAAGTCTTGAAACTCAACAGCGACATCTTCTCGCACCGACTAGTAGCACCGTCTACCGTCGTCATCCGCCCGCCATGTTGGAAATAGACGAAGGAGACATAAGCATATTGATATTGCTTGTATTGGCCCTGTGCGTAACCCTAGCTATCATATGCTCTCCAAATGGATTGTCGTTGACCATGTCACAGAATCATTTGGGTCCGAGACCCGAGACTCTACCGAGCGCGACTAGCTGTGTCAGTAATAAGAGACCGAGTAGTCCGATTCCGAGTTCCTCGCTCGATTCCAGCTGCGTTGAATGGACTATACACAGTCGCGGACAGGCGACATCAAGCTGGATACCAGCTCGGTTGCAATGATACAGAGTGGTGAGTAAGTTTCCAGCAGTCTCACGGGACGCTGTTCACTAATATGCGTTCTAGTCCGATCTGCCTATCATCGTTTGGTAGACGATCAAGCGATATCTCGAGCCACCGGGATAGCCAAGTCGACCTTGAGGCGGGCTTGGAGTCAGAGACAGTCCCGGCCAGCGGCTTCGTATGGAAGAACAGCCCAGCACTTCAAGCCATGGACACTGAGATTCTGAGACTCCACCGATGCGGTCATGCGTTTCATGCGCGATGCCTGCTCACCTGGGTTCTTGAAGGCAGGGCTGATTGCCCAGTGTGCCGAACCATATTTTATCCACCGTTCGCCAAAACAATGAGACTGCTACGCCGATCTGGTGAAAGACTGAAATCAGTTCTGGCTGGCTACTGGTCTGCAACTGTAGGGGGTCCAAGAAGAGAAGCCATTGGACAATTGAATTACAACATGGCTTGGCCCGCGCACAACGCTATGATGCGCCGGACAGAAGCTCCCGGATCTGGTGCTGGGATGGATGGATTCGGGAGGATAATCTCAATCAGAAACGGGCATGGTGTCTTCAGGTCGGAATAATCCGATCTACACCAGGACCTGCGATCCGCCAGGATGGATGGCAGGCCGATCCCGCTATTAAAGATGGAAATGGGCTAAAATCGTCTCAAAAAGGTCGAGCTGACGATAGCCTTTGGCGTTACTTCATTTTGTTTATTTCCGGTTAAACGATAGCGATGCATATGAGGGTGGTTATGTCATGAGGAGCGATGATTGATGTTTTAAGACGAGGTTGGACATTGTTGTCGATTTGTGAGGAGCGTGTGAATTGGATCCCATCATTGTATATCAAGAGTTGCTGTACCGAATAGTTAATTGGGAAGGATTACTAGAAGACTGACACCAAATCAATAATACATACTTTAACCACCTCGCTGTTGATATGACGTACAGTGTGCGCGACAGGTCTACCAACACTGTCGTTATTGGCCAATTAGCGGTAGACCAGACCCACCTTTATGATGTAGATTGCCTTCGATGATTTCATCAGTTTGGATCTGATAAACAGATGCGCCCCGATCAGCTCGTATCCAGGAGCCTTTGTATCATGTCGTCACCCACGTTGCTTAGTCTCAGCTCGAGTGGCTGGCTAAATCCTTCCCTCGCCCGGCGTGGCAGACTGACTGCCCCAAATGCAGCGCCAACGCCGCCCCTGGCATGATTCTGCCGCGCTTCTGCTTTCTTGTGCATAACAACGAATAACGAACAATCTATCGTGGAAACGACACGCGGCGGAGCATAACCTCCCTTCAAACACTCCGGGTTCCTTTGTCCTCTGTCGTCTGACATCGAGTCATGACGCTCTCGCTACAGACAACATCTTTTAGCCTCGCATACATTTCCCATTACGTCTGCTCATAACACACACCTCGACACTCCAAAGGCTATCTATCTCTGTCTCCTTGTTTCGTACCTGAACCAGTCGACATCCTCCGGCATCACATTGGACCATCCCGTTACGTTGCGCAGTTCATCCCCGCTAATTCGATTGGATGCGTGGCAACTTACGTTATTTTATTCTCTCTAATGAGGTAAAATTCGGCCGTCATTTCGGCCTCTCTGTCCCGGCTCTGCCCCATCATATACCAAGACACTTCCCCACCGCCCGCGTGCTTTCGAAATTCCTTACTATGGGATCCAAGCGCAAGAAGTCCAGCATGGCGCTCATGCACCCAGAGAACCCGATAGACGATCGCTTTAATGGTCGGTTGAGTGATGGTCCCAGGAGGTCCGGTCGTCTTCTTGACAGGGCCGGTCAGGTACTACGTTCAGAGTCGGCTGAGGATATCAAAGCTCCTATGCAAACCGAACCGGGGCGGTCAAAAGTAAAACGTGGGATGCCGATAGGGAAATATGGCGCCGAGGTGGCATTGAGTGGTCTACAGGAAATGGAAGATCAACTACGAAAGGAGGTCAAGAGGCAGAAAATAGCAGTGCAGGAGAGCGAGGTGAAAAACGAACTCGACGAAGAGCATGCCGCGCTCATGCCGCGTCCCATCAAGGCCCGACCGGACGTCTTATCCGCCACCAAGGAAATGAAGACATTAGTAGGAGAACCCAAGGGGTCTGGACCGAAGGGTGATGAACGTGCTCGACAAGGCAGTGGTGAAGAGAGCCGGCGACCTCTAGACAACGACGAAGATGCGGACAACGGCCTAGAAGAGAACGACGTGGGCGTCATGAAGCAGGAAGGAGCCAGGCCGCCCCCCGTCAACAGCGATTATCTACCATTACCGTGGAAGGGTAGACTAGGCTATGTGAATGATTCTTGCCACCAAGGCCAAGCTGCCACTGATGACGGAGCCCCAATGACTAATTCCCCCATAGGCCTGTCTAAACACCTATCTTCGCAACAGTAACCCTCCTGTCTTCAGTTCCCGGACATGTCGGATAGCTTCCATTATAGAACATCGCCATCCACTCCAAGATCCGACCCAGCCGGAGCACGCGACGAAGAACCGGCCAGACAAGGAGCAGCCTGCCGAGATTGAGAGAGGACAGAAATACGTCGAGGCCTTGGGACTGGCCAACGCTCGCGACATTGTCAAAATGCTACGGTGGAATGACAAATATGGGATTAAATTCATGCGGCTCAGCTCCGAGATGTTCCCCTTCGCTAGCCACGAGGAATACGGCTATAAACTTGCGCCCTTCGCTTCCGAGGTCCTTGCTGAGGCTGGAAAAGTAGCTGGGGAACTAGGCCATCGGCTGACTACGCACCCTGGACAAGTTAGTAGACCCTTTGCTGCAAAATATCATGCGCTATTCTAACTTGGTTTCTAGTTTACGCAGTTGGGATCGCCGAGAAACGAAGTAGTCAAGAACGCCGTACGCGATTTAGAATACCACAACGAAATGCTATCGCTCCTTCGATTACCAGAACAGCAGAACAAGGACGCAATCATGATCTTACATATGGGGGGTGTCTTCGGCGACAAAGCAGCAACACTCGACCGGTTTCGGGCAAACTACAGCAAACTCTCAGACGAAATAAAAGCTAGACTAGTACTAGAGAACGACGACGTATCGTGGACAGTGCACGACCTACTGCCAATCTGCGAGGAGCTCAACATCCCAATGGTCCTCGACTACCACCACCACAACATCATGTTCGACAAAGACAAGATTCGAGAAGGAACGAAAGATATCATGGACTTATACCCACGGATCAAGGCAACATGGGATCGAAAAGGTATCACGCAGAAAATGCACTACAGCGAACCCTGTCCAGAAGCAGTGACGCCGCGTCAGCGTCGGAAACATCGTCCGCGCGTCATGATGCTGCCTCCCTGTCCGGATACAATGGACCTGATGATCGAAGCCAAGGACAAAGAGCAGGCTGTCTTCGACCTCATGCGGACTTTTCGCTTACCGGGGTGGGATACCTTTAATGATGTGATTCCCTACGAACGGGCGGATGAGAATAGACCTCTGCCGAAGACGCCGAAGAAGAAAAAGAAGAAGGTCAAGGATGGGGATGCTGTCGATGATAACGAGGAGCCGAAGCCCCAGCGGCCCGAAGTCCCCGAGGCCGAGCTGGGTATGGGAGGGCCCGAGAATCGTGTTTATTGGCCTATTGGTATGGAAGAGTGGCTTCGGCCGCAGAAACGGGAGGTTAAGAGGAAGCGGAAGAGTGAGGATGAGGGGAATGGGGATAAGGAATAGAGCTTTTGGATGAATGTTTGAGAGGTGTTGTCACTTGACGGTGATTACTTGTACTATATACGTTACGGTGGATGTTGAGTTCGCGATTCAGGTTTAAGGTTGTTTCAGGATGGGTCATTTACGGTAGATGTGTATCATATTCTGTTATAAATAGACAATGCCAGCTAAATACAAATTCGAAAGAATACGCAATGCACTCCGCGACTGACGTTCTCGTGATGGACTAGCTGGTCTAGAAGCGGTTTTAGGTTATCTTATCTATCTACGATTTGAAATCTCGCGCAGAGCTCGCTCACATGTCAATGATACCTTGATGGGTCACTGGACCTAGGTAGTAAATCAAATCACGCTAGGTAGGATGGATTTACCTACAGTAGTGGTAGTAGTGCTAATGACGTGAGGGGTGTTTTGAAACTTACACTTCCCACCGGACCTTGGGTTGTGGTTGTGATTTATTTACCTGATGCTAGGTTCGTGATGCCGGGAAGTTTTCGGTCTTCTACGGCAGGTATCGGGATATAAAATTGTACCGCTGGACAGACACATTGTCGAAGCTGGGGGTCATGAGGTCATTTCTCGGCCCTTGTCTTGTGTAGTACTTGTGTATTTAGGCATGCAGTCGAGCGTTTGCGGCAGTAATTTGGTAAGGAGGCATTTAGCTTGTGGCAGGGTAAGGTAGATAGGCGAAGTAGGTAGATAATTAAGGTATGCTGTACCCCATCGTGATTGACGGTGGGATGTCATGTTGAAGAAATGTTACCGCGGTTGGCTGATTGGATAACACGTTCAAAAACACGGGCTGGTGGAACAATGATGTCAGCAGATGCAGGGTTACCAACCCCGTGGGGTGAATACAGGACTAGTCCACCACTACCGCTACTGCTTATACTCTATCTATCAACCAGACGCGATGGAGCTCAGGATGGGATGCGATGTTAAGCGGCTCGGTTCCATCGTCGTCCTATCACTGGTGCCCAACCAGATAGCTTGGTCAGTGACGACACCCTGGACCTCGGGATGCCGCTTCAAGAATCATTGGTGTTGATGAATTTCTGGTAAAAAAAGAGAGGGGAAAAAGAGAAGGGTAGGGTGTAAGTAGGGTGTCGTCGCTTAAGTGCTACCCAACGAACAACACGATGTTCGGGCTTTCTTTTTGCGACTCTCTTCTCGCTTTTATTTGTCAGCGGCGTTGTTACAGCCGGGAGAGATATAGAATGCGTTCTAGAATCCGTCACAAGGTCTTCTCATTCGGCGCTTTATAGTGTCATGTACGAAATAATGGGTGATTGGTAGCTTGGGTCGAGTTTTGGTTTGCTGTCGAGAAAAATAGTCGACAATCTATATTGCGCATTGGGAAACAATCGACTAGCCACTGCATGATAACGCGGCACCCAAGGTCGCAAAGACAGAACACCCATCATCGAAATTCACTCATAAGTCGACAGCACTGTTACAATTCGATCTACATAAACAGTAGGAATCAGCGTTCGCCATGCTTTTGTTGATTATTTCCTATTTTGAGAACGTCATTATCGATAGTGTAGATATACCGAGCTTAAGCACATGCAAACGAACAAATACAGTGCAGATATCTCTTCCTCTCTCGGTCGGTAGTAAGCTTACGACATCTGAAGAGGTGACATATTGCCAATATTTTAATCTATCACCGATGTACTTACAGGTAAGGTAAGAGGTAAGAGGTCCACGATAGAGGCACTAATCGAGATTCGGCGCTGGGTTGGGTTTTTACCTATCATAGTGCCTCCCCTTGGCCGATGCGATAAGTAACAGAGGGGCAATTGCCAGCTTCCATTTTGCATCATGTCATTCCACATCTGCGGGGGAGAGATGGGGGGGGCTGAAGCTTCCCCGCGACTTCTGAATGTACTTATCTACACGTACCATCCCACTCTCACCACCCACTCATCTGCATTCACTGTACATACAGTATAAGTACATGCAGCATAGGCCGTTTTACAGTCCAATGAGCATTCATCGTTTCAACCTAAAAGTCATCACCAACCACCACTAACCAACCTCGTGCTGTCAATCAACTTGTTTTATCACCTTTTTCACTTACACCCTTTCCGCCAAACTCTCGCCTTTTATCACCTCCAACACCAACGACCAACCAACATTATCCCAGAATTAAGTTCGCCACGGCCTCGGCCCTTTCACTGCGCATATTCTTCTGTCCGTCTATCCGAAGTATTCTGTACCTGTTCTGGCAGCCAAGCCTACCATAATATCTACTTCTGTTCCCCATACCCGTCGGGTTCCCAGACCGGTACACCGTTCGTCGTCGGACACCCTTCAATCAAAACTTTAATTGCAAATTCAAATTCAATATGGCCACCGTCGACAGCGGCATCAGTGCTATTCATAGCCCGCCTGCGCCCAATGCCAGGCGCCCAAAAGGTAGTGTCTGTCCCCGGTACTGACATAGACACTGATTGACAGACACTTTCCACGCGCATTCGCCATGGCTCGTAGAAGAAGACCTACATTGCTAACGAGATGGAAATTCCCAGGCATCCTCAAGAACTCATTCCACAAGTCACCTCCAGCATCTCCCATCAAGGAAAAGGACATCTCAGAGAAGGAGCTCACCATCATCAACACCCAGACCAATGCCGGCCACCGTCGATCGTCTAGTACGGCCAGCCGACCCGCGGGCAACCGTCGCCGGTCCTCCCGCTCCTTGTCGCAGTCCGCCATCGACGACGAGATGACCAGCAGCCAGCGCTTGCAATGGGACGAGGCGAACCTCTACCTGACGGAGCAGGAGCGCACGTCGACCATGAAGATCACGGAGCCCAAGACCCCTTATGCCCGACACTACGAGCCGTCGGAGGACGAGGACGACGAGATGGCGGACGGCGACCAGATACCGGGTTTTTCCCTGGGCGAGCCCGAGGAGGAGATCCCGCAGAGCGAGTTCGCGGCGGCGTCGCGCAAGCCGAGCAAGGTCCACGTTAACGACGACGACGCCACGCCCGAGCACGACGCCGAGAACGAGTTCGTCGGCATGACGCCCGAGGAGCGCGAGAAGCACCGCAAGTTCGAGCAGCTGCGCAAGATGCACTACCGGATGGGCGACGTGGCCAAGTTCCTCGGCCACCCCGAGGAGCTTGATGATATGGAGGACGAGAATGACGATGTCCCTCCGCCGGTGCCTACTATCAATGGCTCCAAGGTCCGTGCCGACGACTAGCAGCAAGAAGGCCAGACTGATCTCGAGCTGTGGCAAATCAGGTAGAATAGGGTGGCATATAGGGACAGGAACAAGAGAGGAGTCAAACGGAAGACGTCGGCACAACAGAACGTCGGGATGGAGGAGAATCGGAGTTCACGGGGCTTGCCCTAGCCAACAACGCACATTACTACTACATGGAGTCTGGCTAGCGAGGGCGCATCATCACATTGATATTTCCCTCCCCTTCTTTTCTCTTAACTAATACTTACCATGATCAATTGTATGATGTATATGATGGGTGATGGTGCTCTACTACACAGGTTGAGCATCATAGGTTAAGCACGGAGGAGGAGTAGTAGACCTGTGTGTCCTGTACATATATCATGGGCACAGGTTATCATTCTAGTACTTGAATTCGCGCCCTCTTATCGGCTGTACAGTAGGAGCAGTGTAGTGTGTTGAATTACACGACCTCAAAAGCAGCGGGTTCTAAGTTCTGCGCTTGAAAGTATTAAATCAATTTTCCCTCTAAATGATTTGTTTTAACTCTGGTAACTCGGAACGCCTATCTATCGTGATTCGTTATAAAAAAATACAGCTAGCCACTACACCACCACTGTAAAGGGCGAAGGAAACGCTCTGTTCTCGTCGTGGTGGTACATCCATTTTGTTCGTTTTGTTCGGCTTGGTTGATTGATCGATTGATAGACAGGCTTTATAACATGCCCTTCCGCGCCAACTCGACCTTCCTCGCCGCCTCGCCGGCCTTGAACCCGCCTCTCGACACACAGATCCGACCGCCCTCGCCCATCTCGAATTTATCTTCGTGCGATGGCCAGGCGCAGGGACAGTGGTGGGGGAAATGGACGCATGCTATTTAGTCATGTACCCTGTTAGTCTATTTTCGATCACTTCATTCTCTTTGCGTGGGGGTTTTATGCGCGCGTGTAGGTGTGTATGTAAAAGTTGCGAAGATCGTCCAGAGATCGTCCGGGGATTGTCGGGGGATTATTTGGGGAGGGGGGAGTAGGTGTGTGAGGCTTACCGAGGGTATCGGGACACAAATAATTGTCGCAATGCAGACGCTCGAAATTCGTTTGGTAGAGTGATGAGTCGCTGGGTCCGTTTTGCGGTCGCTGTTGTTGTTGCTGGGCTTGTTGGCTGCCGCCGCCGAACATTTGGTCGAAGAAGCCGAATTGCGCGCTTGCGAGGGAGGTGTAGAGCGCCATGAGGAGGAGGGTTATGGGCCTTAGGGGGAGATGCATTTTGGTTGAATTGAGGTGCTCTCGTCGTGCTTTGGTTCGGTATGATCTTGGTGGTAGTAGCTGGAGGATGTGGTTTTGTTTGGGGGTATAATTGGTATGGCCAGGTGTCGTTGTCTAGTCTGTATATGTTGTCTTTAATTGATCTACGTATCTCGACATTTAGTAGGTGTTCTAATAGCTTACCTGGTAACAGGTACCTGGCAATGGTGTCAGAGGTCTCTATAAAAGAATGTCTCACCGCTTTTGCCCCTCTATTCTTTATTACCAGCTTCCTCTCCTTGGTTTTCCGAAGTTTCTATCTAGCTCTACTTCTCTAGTTTTGATGGCCGGCCTGGTCTAGGACCATTAACTACATTAACATCCAGAATAACCGGTTTATTCTCGTTCAATAGCTCGTTCAATCATACTACTGACGCCCCTAGCACTAATACCAGTTATACGCTGGATCTCATCGTTGGAGTACCGACCGCCTAGTTTAAGAACCACGGCTTGTGCACGCGTAGAGGACTCGTAGGTAGGCATAATAAATAGGGCTAAAATTGATCAAATGGAATTAATTGAGGCCATGTCTATATAGTAATGCTGCAATTGGGCCTCAACCTAGGAAGCTCAATTCTTCCGGCAGAATTTCAGGAACTAAAGCGGTAAGACATCTTTTTTGTTGAAGACCTCTCAAGCTGCAATGCTGGCATCATCCCGCTAAACGATGGAGCTCTTATCGTTATCGTGCTGCAAGCAATTAACCTTCCCCCATAGAGATGACTAAGCCGAAATTTTGGCCAGGCCCCAGTTACTAACACTCAAACTGCAACCACGGAACAGCTTCAGCGGTCAATTCGGACGACATCCGACACGATCTCACACCATGCGGGTGGCTCAATTGAGGAGGCCGCTCGTGGCCGCCGCATCCGGAATAACGAGGTCGAAAACTACGCCCATATCACGACACGTGCAGGATGCATTTGCTCAGTTAAGGATAGGAGTCGGGGCCACGAATGCCGTCGTCGAAGGTCGCAGGCACGCCTCCGTCAAATCCCAAGGAGCCTACAAGTTGCGAGACTCGAGCACGATCCCGAAGAAACTAGGAGCCAAGAAGACTGGAGGTTCGTGTCAACTCTCGATTTCCTGTCTGCATGTGTCTTAGGTCACGGAGTTTTGAAATCGTCAAAGATAAACATACGGACAGCCAACTAACTATTGCCTCGCCTCTAGACTCGTGGGTAATAACAGGAAACATCATCTACAAACAGCGCGGCACGAAATGGTATCCAGGCGAGAACTGCGGCATAGGCCGCGACCACACCATCTTCGCCCTGGCCTCAGGCTACGTCAAGTACTACAGGGATCCCGCGAAACATCCCAAGCGACAATACATCGGCGTGGTATTCAACAAAGAAGACAAACTACCCTACCCACAAAACGCCATGCGCAAGCGCAAGCTAAACATGGTGGCCGTACCCGTGGCCGCTCCCAAACCACAATCCGAGCTCTCAGCTTCAGGCATACCCAACCAAGTCGTTCGCCAGGGCCCCGGAAGGAAACCCCACCCGCGCGACGAGCGCATCATCAAGCTTGTTCAGGATGGATCTTATGCCTATCGTGAGGAGAACTGGCGTCTGGGAACACTGGTTCGTACTGAGAAGCGGAAGATGGGATCCCGTCGCGTGGCTATGAAACATCGTCGCCGTAAGGCGAAGGCTATTGGTCTTGAGATGCGCGCTATGCGTGAGGATAAGATTGCTCGCCGCAAGGAAGCTCTTGATGCCCAGCGTGCGGCCAAGATGCGCAAGATGAAGGAGTATCGTGAGCGTATGGCTGCGCAGAAGGGTGCTGCGACTGGTGGCGCGGTGCCGCCTCCGACGCCGAGTCCTCCGCGTGTCGAGGCCTAAGGGGTAGGGAGATGACCTTGCGAGTCGTTTGGTGCGAGGGAATAGCGTGGAGTCGTAAATGGAAAGAAGATGTGTTCTATGTCTTCTTTGCGCGTAAGTATCATTACGATGATACTTAAGTCAAGGATCCCGGCTGTTTATGAAGAGATAGCTTAGGACGAGGACAGAACACGAAGCGAGGTTGAAATACGCGAAATCTATGTAATAACAACATACGCCATCGCAATGTACTATTTACTTACCTCGCCACATCCATTGAATACTATAAAGATAGATATCCGGGGATGTTGGCAGGTTACCTCACGATAGAAGAAATGTATAAATGAGACAAGCATACTTTGAGCCTTGGTTGTGAAATAGATCTCCTTGAGGTGTGGTTTGGTACTTGATTCCACATCAGCGTTGATTCGTGGTGTGATATTATGCCTCGTTATCCTCAATTCCTTTATTCCTCCATGCCACCCATGCCACCCATTCCTCTTCTGCTCTTCTACTCTTCTACGGTAGTCAATAAGGTGATCATATAAATTGTAACATCTCCCCTCAAACATGTGGACTGAGCATAATAATCGTACCTGATATGTTTGGGTTTAAATGAGAAGTCGCTGATGACTTCTATCACCGTGGACACGGCTGCATAAGAGAAAGTCGTAGCAGTTCTGGTACGTTAAGAGGTCTGACTTGCGTCCTGGGCCTTTTCCATAACTTCCCGAAGAATGAGTATTGTAGAAGGCCTAGAGTCGCTGTTAAGCAAGGTCAAGAGTTATAAAACAGCAAGATTAAGCGTGCGTGTAATTTATATGTATGCCTGGAACCATAATGCTGGAACAGATCACGGTTTTTCTTCGTTTTCCACGTTTCTTCTCTTGTGGAAAGTAGTGTGAATGAAGCATGACGTGAAACGCAAATTGTATAACAGAGTCGGTATATGCGTCAGGCGGGAAGATGCTCTCCTCTCCGATTATACAATGCGTTCAACACAAGGTGACGAGGGATAACAACGCCTGCGACTTGTCGGAGCACACGGCAGTGTGATGAAATCCGGTGAGACGAATATCAAAGAATTGTAAAATATACAATAAAGTGGGCTACATTAAGAATATCGGAACCGGTGCACTCTCGCCATGCTGAACTTGCTTGTCGAGTCAGAATAGTCATATGACCTTTGACATATGCCGACGACATGATAATAGATCGAGGTCTTGAATTAACTAGCGGTCTCGGCGTCGTTGCATATTGCAAGCTGGCCGCCTAGGAGATAGCCGCAGCATACAAATATACAGATGAGTCGTGAAATAGTGTAAATATATGTTCGCAGAGGCAGCCGATCAGTAGCACTTTCAACTATCACGAAGCGGAACGTCGCGGGCCTCAAGGACATGGGCTTCTCTCTAGCTTCTTAGGTGTCGTGTCGTCGTCTTCGTTGTTCGTCGCTACTTAGTGTTATAACTGTATGCTAATAGTAATTCTTAAAACGTTCTACGTTGACTTTATACCTATTGTCAATGAAGTTCCGGGTTTTCTCATTTGATGGTTTCTCATTGGAATCAAACTACCTACCTAGGCATTGTTAGTGACGTGGTTATGTGGCATAACTAACTAAGTACCCAGAAAAATAGAATGATGTAATTGCTATTAAGGACGCTATGGGTTTACGTTGTGTGTGCCAATGGGAATTTTACGATTATGCTACAAGATCACTACATATGAAAGACAAGTATAGACTACGGCAAATGGTTTTGGCAGAAGAGGTAGGTAACTAGTCGTGGTTGTCTTACGTGATTGTCGCAGGTGGAGTACCTGATTTACCTAGGTACTTACCTATAGATTCTAGAGTGGTTGTAGCATCGCCAATGAGAGCCTTTTTGCTCTCATAACTTGACAAACAAAATCTAATACCTACTACCTAGGCATAGCTTTTCCATCGCCGGCTAGGTAGTGCAGATCGCTAGCGCTGAGTGCTCCAACCGCCAGGTAGCCACTGTAGGGCAAAATCGAGCAGCCCACTAAAGTTGAGTCAGAACTGGACATTGTACAGCTCTTTTCTCATGCTGCGACCGACGAGATCCTTTCTATCGGGTGGCGAGCCGGGTGCTGAAAGCCTGTAGGGTGAAAGGCAGACTAAGATCACAATACATTCACCAAGGAGTTTTTTTTTTTTTTTTTTTTTTTTTAAAAAGGTTGAATTGACAGTTCTTGGAGCGAGGCCACCCAACAATGAACGTGATTTTAATGTGTGGCATGTAATTTGTGTATAGGCTTTTGTATATGAATTGTTTATATTTGAAAAGTATCCTTAATCAGACTGTCGAATCCGTGATAGAAATGTATACTATGGCGAGGGGGTATAAGAGAATCATGTTATCATCATCAAACTAGTTGTTGAAGTTTATGTAAAGTATCAGCAATGGATCACTATAGGTTGATTATAATGTGAGTAATAGCCGTTAGCGTCGATAACCTCAAGTGCTAAAAGCGGCTAGGTAGCTCGGTAGTCTGTGAAAGTAAATGGACAGCGCTTTGCAGGTATGGACAGTGTAGACCCTATCTTGAGGGACGCAGTACCGTAGCCAATGCCTCGTAAGGTGGGTGGGTTAGATTAACTAACTATGCGGTACAACTGAAGTTGGCTAAGAGATTTTCGGGACCGAGAGGTCTGAATAGTGAATTTCGGGACCGAAGGTAAATCTCGTGAGCGAAAGTAAATCTCGTGAGCGAGGGTAAATTTCGTGAGCGAAAGTGAATTTCGAGCCCGAATTCTAGCCTAGTTCTTGTATTTAATTAATATCTTCCATGTTCAATCAATCTTGTTCCTCTATTCTTTCATCTCCCTCCACGCTAAATCAACCTTCTTCTCTACCTATTCATTCCCCTATGCATTAAATCGTCATAGATAAGTAGATCTGTACCAATCCTCAGGTATGCAAATATTATTTCTTAAATTCATTTCATTTCTAAGAATAATCTACTCTCTAGCTCATCTGAATACAATGCTGGTGGTCGCCTCTGAGGAGTGCACCGGTTCACTTCCTGTAATATGATCTGATACCTCATTTCAAATCAACCTGAGAGTGCAGCCAACAACGACTCACTCTAGACAGACAAATCGGCGCCCGGACTACGAGAAAGTCTCTCGGTAGGCATTGGCGCCGATCGTTGAGGAGCTTTCGCAAGTTCTGACCCCGAAGAACCCGTATGCTCAGTATTTGCAGACGCGGTGGTCTCGGAGGCTGAGGACGAAAGCTCCCATCCGGAGTCATGTCCAAGATCATCTGAGACGGGCTGTCCAAGTGCCGCGTGAGCTGCTGCGCTAATTTCACAGATGGCAGGGTTTCTTGGCAGATCATCGCGTCGTCTTGAACGGAACTGGATGATTGCAATAGCACTGTTGATGACGGCCAGTGCTGTCATGATAGCACCCATCGCTACCGTTGCTTTGTACGACGCTTGAGCCAATTGAAATGATTTCATCGTTATCTCTGTCGTCTTTTCTTCCGAAGCTACTGGCAATGCTAGCACTCCATGGGCCTGATACAAGATAGCGGCCCCCAGAACAGATGCCCGCTGGGCATAACAGGAGGCACAAAAGATCCCGGCAAGTACGAGGCAATTGCCGGAAGTCGCTAAATCAGTACACCAGCGTGTATATACCCAAGATTGATGCTCGTCTACCGTCATCATCTGAATGACCGTGATGGACACCCGCGTCATTGCCTGCATAACCGCAAACAGCGTCAGTTCCCAATAGCTCGCAAAGCTCCAGCGAGTAATGTTAGTTAAGCCAGGCATTTCTTCTATCTCGCACTATCTCTACTATCTTTTCCAATGACGGTAACTCGCGGTACACTATTGTCTATCGTGTTGCTTCGACTGTTAGTAAGGCCAGCTACTATTGATAATGCTCGCGGCTGGACCGACATACAAGAACCGTTATCTAAATGAATAGCAAAACTAGTCGACGACGGAAAAGACAACTATAACGGCGTCGTCGGTTAGTAGGCGATTACAAACCAACCCAGGATGCTATGGGACTCCTTACAATGGAAGAGACGTGTAGGCACTCCGGTCACGAACTGAGATGCGCCGTCACACACCTATCTGGGACGCGATATTTGGTATGGGCAAAGAGAAAAGATGCAAGATAGACTCAGGGCACCCGATGCGAATGGAACGATTAGTCTTGTGCTAGGCCACATACACAGCCGAAACTTTGGCAGGAAATTGTAACTTTGGAGAAGTTGACAGGCCAACTAATCTCAAGCGATCGTCAAATAACCCAACTGCGAGATGATTAGGGAAGTAGGTGATATGGAAGCTATGATATCTCCCGACGTAGCTGCCAAAGGAAAGGGGAGAGAGGCGAGAGAAAGAATAGCACGGGAAACGGGCGAAGACCGGGTCGGCTACGTCGCGGCGCATGGATTGCGACCGACAATGTCGAATTTTCAGTACGGACGTTAAAGTTATGCGAGTACGCTGCCTCTACCGCTATCGAGCACGGTCTCTCTCAATTACGACTCTGCTCCGCTAATCTCTAGTATTGAAGCCGTTCCAATCCCTTTTGGCGCTCATTCACGTCTACGACACTGTTGCATCCGATTACCCACCTACTTAGCAGTAATCCTAGGGGTATAGCGCGGGAGGACACAGCCCTTAAGCCAGCACAACGATCATTGTCCCCATCCTCGGTCATCGATTAGGAATGCTCGTAGCATGGCTACGGTATGTATACAGCATGTCTATAACGTGTATACAGTATGTTTACAGTAGAGCTTGGCGCTTTCATCCGCTTGATGCCATTGGTTTTCGAATGCCCTGTGTTTTACACAGCAGGAACCATTTTGAGGCTGAGTTTCTCACCGCTTATTTCGCTAATGCGACCCCTCATGAGTAAGTGTTTCTGCCTCGAATTGCAGATATTCTAGCCTGCTTCTGATGCTTATTGTTGCCAATGTTCCGGTTTTGATAGCAGGCTCTCAGCTACCACCTGCCCTTGCAGTTTGATGCTACCTCGGTTGTATAGCCACCCTTCTGCTCATTCTGGTCTCGCGAAAACCGCGCTGTCACTTGTGAGCCTTCTAGTGCGCCTACTCATGTGGCGCTATCATCCGGCGTCTAGTGTGATTAAGGAGAATTCTGCTCATGCGACCGACACCGATTATGTGGCCTACTAGGCCATATCCGCGAATTCATGCACCGGATGTATGGAATGCAACCGAAGGTCAAAGTGCCTATGGTAAGTAGCTCGGGACTCATGTCATTTTGCACTGGTTTTACAGAGCCAAAAACTTCTACTTTGAGTCCCAGACTGTTCCAATCGCTACATCCTAGCTGGTCTGCTAAGGTGTTGGTCACACATATAATACAAGTAAATTGATAATTCAAAATGATATTAGAGCTGCTGATGGCCTCTAGCCGAGTGAAGGGATCTCAGTAGCTCTTAAACTAGGTACCTCTCTCAGCCAAATTATTGATTATTTGCATAAAGGATTCCGTTACTCTGCAGCTTACTGAACATGCGATCCACAATATTGCCTGCATATCTCGGAAATAAAGCTCGAGATTGATCTGCCTACATATGTATTAAATCAATACTTGTTGTCGTTAATGCTACATCAGAAAAGATAATGATGGTCCGTAACTACGCGTATATTCCGTCAGACATTGTTATAATTGAGCCTGCTGCTCTAAGCGTGCTTAGCTGCTATATGGAGGGAGCGACAGTGAAGGGGATTCTGATAACAAAAGGTGATATGATCTTGAGAAGCTCATCACTGCTCTTTTCCATGTAGGATGCCAAATTTTGGTTTTTGCAGGAGATAGCTATATAGCGATAGCCGGATCCGTTCTGGTTTCAGCGTGCGTCTGTTGTGAATGCAATAGATGTAGAAGGTTCAGGCACCAATACCCCATTTATTGAGAGAAAACAATTTACTGAAGGAACAAAAGAAGCAAACGTTCAATACGGTTGCAGTGATGCAGGTGCTCTCCTGCCCCCTTATAAGCCCCGACCCCCACAGAGTACCCGCGCCAGACTGGAAACTGCGTGGCGGGTCCAGAGGATTTATACCGTGTCCCTTTGCCTGTAAGCTCGCTTTGAACTGAAAGCCGACTGACGAACACCTACTCTTTGGCTACCCATCATCTCTGGATCTGCTATTCTACAGCTACCTTCTCACTGCGGAGCCCACATTCGACGTCATCAGGTTCCAGCGTTTGTACCGCAAACACTGCGTCGGGAGAAACCCGCTATCTCATCCTCAGTGCGATGACATCTGCTAATTTTGGCGAACTAAGGCTGTTTGAAGTTTTCGATGGAAGTTATCGTTGTTATCAGCCTCGAACCGTGAGGGGAATGGGATTTCACTGTAGTATGGGCCCAAACTGTGCGATTGTTTGGAGGGGTCGAATTGATTAGATCGCGCAATGATGGGTTGTAAATGGAGCAGATGTATATCCGAGGATGCATCTAAGCAATATCTATTTTCAGGGTAATTCAAAGAAGAAAGTATTGAGCCCGAAGGGTAGCTGAGTCTGTTCAGTTCAGTATATAATATGAGATATTCTCTACTGATAGCACCTTTGACGTTGCCGCGATGGTCGCCAGCAGAAACAGTCTGTAGTGGATTCATTATGGCGGACCTCACGAACACGGACTTCTATGGCCTCTTGGGCGCTGCGTCATCTCAGTTGCTCGCTGCCAGTTTGGCCCTTGCGTGCTGAGTAGCTGACCTGGACGGCGAGCAGTTCGATTGACCCGGCCCTCAGCGTAGTACCGAACCCCAACACCCTGATAGCGACCAAGTTCCTTACAGCAGGGTTCAATGTAGAGTATCAGTTAGGATGGGATTCGGATGTCTGGGTGGAAAAGATGGGACCAGTGGAAAGATGAAAGGGGATGTCTGGAAATATATATACATTTCCATGGCGCTTGGACCTAGTTCATTGTTCCGCGCAATTATAGCCGAGTCGTAACGTGCTTCCTTTGCTAGAAGGGATAATATATTTTCCTGCTATGCGCTTGATGGTTCTTCGTGGGCATTTCCATTATAAAAACCCTGCGGGCTTCGTGAGTCAACATCTTGTCAGCTTGGGACTGTGTCTTCTCAAGGGTTTTTTGATCGCTGACGCCTTCGGATGTTGGTCGAAGGGTCCTCCTTCTTATGCAAGCGGCGACCTAAGATCTATATGTGTGGAAGCCAGCAATACAATACGGTCGACCTGATCAACCGGGTACAAGAGCATAGCTCCAGTTCTCGCCAAAGAGCTCGCCTATTCATAGTCGTCGTCCCCGTTCGAAATTGCAGCTAGGGCGTCTCGATAGCGCCAATTTAAGTTCCGGTGATAGGCTTGCTGTTGTTGTACCACGTACTGCGAACGAACAAAACGAAGTACAACAACAAGCCTCGCAGTCAGCTTTCCTAGATCCAGGCGGTGGTCTTACTACGTAATATCGGCGAAAATAATAAGAAGAGATTCATCGGTCGTCCAATAGTTGGCCACGTCCGTAGACAGCGTGGAGCGGACTCAGGCCAGTTGAGGCCGATACTCGGCCCGGGCCAGCGTTAGAGATTCCAGAATAGTAGGAGGTCGACGATCAATGATGGATATTTTGGAGATAGTATTGCTACTTTCATAGCGATGGATGTTTTCAGATCCATTGTGGAGGAATGATAAAAGCCGATTTGACTACGACGGAAGAAGCCGACACACTGTGAGTTTTCGCGGATCGTAGAGGTTTGCCCCTTAAAACGGATACTTCGGGAAGTGCTTTTCGGGTTACGCCTAGCAACTGAAGGATGTGTCGTTATACTGTCATTAAGAAAGAAGAAGACCTCGGTGGCCTTGGGGAAAGCGCTAGTTAGGTATACTAGCTTTGAGGACTTGGGATGCTGTGGCCATATCTTGTACCATCATTTTCTGCAACCACCTGTTGTTCCGGTAATGCACCATTTCCTGCTAACCTTTTAACTCGATACGGTACCCCAGATCTAAGCTTATTCTTATGATCTTCTCCCTGCAAAGACGTCTGCTGTCGCTGAAGAGTTCTTCCGTTTGGGGTGGAGGTGTACCCGCTAACCTCCTTGTTCGAAGTCTCAGAGGCAAGAAACACTGGTTTGCCGCCGTCAAATGTCTCGTAGCGAGTTCGACACTCCGCGATCTTAATCAAAGTGACCAGGATCATAGGGCGTCCCGCATAAACGATGGAGTAGTAGATCAGGCTCTTCTTTATCCTGGTGGTTAAGAGGAGCTTCTCTTTTCAGTATATTAGGTAGCGGAACTTGAGGCGTTGGCAATCCTTTGCTACCTCGGTTGCTGTTTGTGGTCTCCGAAGTGGGTAACAGATATTGGCGGCAGCAGGTATGGGTGTTGGTGAGAGCGGTTCTTAGTAGCAGAAGATGTTGGTGGTAGAAGATATGGTGATTGCCAACCAGAGAATAATATTTTGTAGTGTTGACTTCAATTATTGTTGGGTTGGGATTACTGTTGAATTTGCAGGCCGTCGTCCATGATTTATGTATATAAGGCAGCAAAGTCTGATCGTCGTGGTGGTGGTGGAGTGTGGGGGGGAGAAGATTGAAAGGAGAAGCAATTATGACAGTGTTGTCGGTGTATGCATCTGGCTGATAACGCCCTAATAGAATTATTAATACTACTAAGATTTACTTCATAAGAGAGACTAAAATATGGTAAAACAACAGCATACTTACACGAAGGGCATTTTCTACAAATATACACCTTTTTCGGGTTGTTGGTATCATGTAGCAACCGGTCAAGTCAATGATCTCTGGCTCGTCTTCCTCACTGATACTCAATAAGCCGAACACTTGAGCTTTGACAATTTTATTTAACTTATCGCAATAGGGTGGAGACATTACAATATGGGTGCGGATGATATGGGTAGGTGCTTTATAAGCAAGAAGACTCGCGAGTTCAACAAAGGGAGTTTCTATTGACACTCTTATTGGTGGCGATGATCGTTTTGAATTTATACAGAGCGTGAGCGGCACAAGTGCCCGAGAAACTCGATCTTGTCGCAAAAACAGTATAAGATAATTCGTTGTAATGGTGGATAATAGTATATATTATGCCGAGACCGCACGTTCCTCGAGTTTTAGAAGGTACCTTAGGATCCCCGCAGAGGCGTCCGCGATGTAGTTAGCAAGGTTTGCTGCCGGCTCTTGTCGATAGCGTTCTCCCGACTGAATTAGCATTCGCATCTTCAAAGACGTAAATCGGCATGGCCGCTGGTAGTCAGGGCACTTTGGGGATATCAAGCATGGCGTGGGCTAGAACTATGGCTGCTTACTTAGTGACAGGGCAATGCTGTATTGACACGGCACGGCGAGCTCCTCATCCTCGTGGACAGGATATTATGCATGACGTGAGCAGGCTGTATGCATAGATGATATGAAGTAGGTAGACTCACCGCTTTTCTGGGCATCTGTCGAGCGACAGGGTGTGATCGATCGAGGCCGCACGAACTGTGTGGCTGTGGCACGGATCCAGGAACGACGGTTACTAATATATTCAATAGACAGACATTAGCTCACTCCTTATAACTAAGCTTAGTTACCGTGGACTTCTTGTATAGGGCATTGGCGGTGCAACAGAGTTAGGTATTGCTAATGCCTTAAATGGTGCCTCTCTTCACCGATATATAGGTAAATATATATAAAGCAGTAGTGGTTGAAATATGGGACGATGTGAACAAGTCTAATGAGTGCCAACTGGGTAAGTAATGGAAGATTGATCGAGCGCCTGAAAGCTACTAGTTGTAAAGAAACGCTGTAGCGCAATACAGTGACCCAAGAGAAGATTCCTATTTGAAAGGAGGTGATTATAAGTACTAAAGGATTGCTGCGAAGCAAGTGCTTGGCTATTGTCCTGAGATGCTTTATGATTGTGAAAATAGTTTTCAGATCCATTGCACTTGTCAATTATAAAACCTGTCACCTAAACACAAAACCTGAAGCAACTAATCCTTAGGGCTTGTATTTGTTTGGAAACCAACCTGCAAACATGAGAATGTTTGTTTGATGTTGATTATTTATCTCTTCAACGGACAAGAAACCCAACACCCGGTGGGGACAGCAAAAAGGAAACTAAAAAGCAATTTGCGAAGCACCGGGAAATGACTGACAGCGGCGCAGACATCTTTATCTTCCGCCGATAGAGCATGAAACTGCCCCACAGAACCTGTGAATCTCACAAGTCCTAGACACGTTCTATAACCTCAATGACGTCATACATCGGTATAGGGTAATAACTAGCCAGTAAGGAATAACGCCTCACAAGGCGCATAGGCCCCGATATAAATAAGGAGGAAAGGCAAAATGATAAAGAAACCATTGTATGTTCTTCCCCTCTCACCTTCTCATACTTGCTACCCACACACTCACATTCTCGCACTCGCCTGGCTCAGTGACACCCACACTCCCTAATGGTTAGAAAAGCGAATCAGTCTGTCCAACGAGCTACAATGTTGATCCCGGTGACCCAGCGCAGCTCAAACGCCCTGCACCTAGCACCCGCAACTCTAATCTAATTTTAGAGAAGCAGGTCAGCAATTATACGGAATCCATGAATATTTCAGAATTCTTCACACAGAAATGACATAAGTACAGAGTTCCTGATGCCGAGGCAAAGTTAGTTTATGTAGCGGTGTACCTGTTTGCGGTGCACGCTTCAGAATGACTACCTCTATATTTGTCTTCATAAGTTGTATAATACCACCTGTAGCCTGCAATCCAAACTTGCACAATTAGTAAAAGCTATGGCAATACCAAGCAAACATCTAGAGATTACTGGCCAGCCGAGGTAGAAACATAAAACGAGACCACCTGGCTGATATCATAGACCTGCAGAAAAGTAAACCTAGACTTCTGGGACGTTACAAAACTCAGAGAATGTTGAAATAATGAGATTTACGAAATTTCCCATCCAAAATTTCGAAGGACGGGTTGGACATTCCATCGGGCATGTTGGAATAGCTAGATGATTTAGGAAAATTATTCACGTACGCAAATTCAAACGTATCGAGGCCATTAAACCTAGGAAAGATGCACTGTCCGTCTGGAAGTCGTCAAACCACTATGTAGATGTCCAGGGGGCTGACGACGAACTGAGCTCGCCATCAGAGTCAAATGTTGAAATTGAATCTTTGATCTTGAGAGCATTGCTTACACATTTGCTAAAGCAGATTCGACGATGGCATTGATAACTAATGAGCGGCATGCTCACTCACCTTGGGCAAAGCCGAGGGTGATGAGGTCCACCTAGATCGTTTCCATTCTTAGTAATGGTGCGTCGAGATACCAGTATGGAAGCCAAGTGATCATAGCAATACCCACTCTTGAATATGCTAGAGGTTGGAGGTTAAGGTGCTTGAGCACGCCAAGAGCCCAGCAAAGTGATAAATTTAGGCTCATTGGCAAAAGCTCACCTGTCAGGTACCGCCGAGCATCTGCAAGCACTCGGGTCTAGCCAATCAAAGCCAGCAAGCTCCTTACGAACCTGGATTGGAGTGCGCTGCAGCGTTCCTGAGTAAGGTCGGAGCTGTAGTCATTGAAACTATCCCGGTATCTGGCATCCTATGAATGCAATGGAGTCTCATAGGGCTGCGGGAAGCTTGGATACCATGGATAGGGTCAGCGCTTGCCCACGGTCTCCCCCGAGGGTTCAGCGTCAACAACGGGGCTATACTCACTCATTTCTCGGGTTTCTCATCCCGTCTTAAGCACACAACCTCTCCTTAGTCCGTATAAGTAATACATTTGGCCCAGACGTCTTAAAATGCAATTTCTCGTGTGTAGCTTCCGTATCGCGCACGCTTCTCCGGCTAAGACCTCATCTGAAGTTTATCTGTTCGGGCCATATCCTGTAATCTGTTCGGCCTCTTCAAAGTTAGTGTTTCCATTCATACATACCCCAGCCGTGAGTATCATGAGTAGCACCCAGCCTTGCTAACAGCCGAAGTAACACAATAGATAGTGTGCCGCGAACCACCATCGCTGAAAAAGAGCTGTGGAGATCATAGATAGAAATGGCAGACTCAACCGATACTATTCACCAGGGCCGTTTAATCCACCGGAGACCCCGGCTTATGCATATAATATTGCCGTCGGCCTTTCGGGCTTATGCAGGTAATATGCTGATACCCCTTCGAGTTTATGCAGACACTAGTGCTAATGCCTCTTGCAGGACTCATCGCTGGAATTTTTCATGCCCTCTGCAATGCGCAGCGGACACTTCTTTCGAAAACCGTCATCTTGTATCACATCCCTGGGGTTCTGGCACTATCAGTACCTCCAGGGGATGGGTCAGCAAATATAGCGATGGAATCATACGAATTGGCTCGAATGTCATATAAAACAATGGTGGCGATAGGGGCTACTATGATGGCGCTTGCCATTATTAGCACCGCCATCGCAATCGCCCAATTTCGTGCAAGTCGACGCGATGAGAAGCTAAGAAACCTAGCCTGCGTTGAAGCTGACGAAATAGTCGACGCGATAGCCGGCGCAATAGCTGATTTTAGAAGGGAATTCGTGTTGCGTCGTTACAATCGCAACCGATGATGTTATTAGGAGCCCAGCCCCTAAACCAATTTGATTCAGCGATGACTATCTTAAGATCCTTACCAGGAGCTTGTTGTTCCTACCTCACAATAGCGCGCAGCAGTCGCCGCACTACCGACAACCCAAGTTCCCTCGCACGCTTCCACCTTACCGGCTCTACTTTATAGACCGTCAGCTGTATTTTATTTGCTCTCTGATTTTCTTATTCTTTTTATATTATTATTGTGCGTTAAGTCACATAGAGATAGAGATAGAGATAGAGATAGAGATAGAGATAGAGATAGAGATAGAGATAGAGATAGAGATAGAGATAGAGATAGAGATAGAGATAGAGATAAAGGTAGAGGCGTTTTGTTTATACGTCTGCTTTTCGACTTCTTGGCTTTTCTGTCTTGTTATTATACATCACTCGGAGATAGAGGGGTTTTACATCAATTTTGTATAACATATGTATGTATATTGATCGACTTTCTATGGCCCGGTCTCGATCAAGCGCTTAATAATATTTCCTCGTATAATCCTGCTCGGGCTACGGAAAGGTTGACATATGCATTGCGATACACCTGCGCCATACTCGCATCTGAAAAGTGCTTGGGAGCATCTAAGTGAGGATGTGTGTCCTTTTTTATGAGGTGATTGCAATGGTATAGTAATTGTGTGCGCAGTTGATGTTCCTAAACGCTGATTTTCATGAAGATGATAATTAAGTTTGTAGAATAACTCCAGGTGTATTGGGATTGGAGCACACAGCCACCAGCTTTATTGCCAGCCTTTCCCTTTTGCACTTAATGCATTTCTGGGACAGAGACGAAGACTGGAGTAGAATTGGTTGATATCCTGTTGAGGGTTACCGCCGTACCTGACATGGGCTAGAACCGAGGCTACTTACCTTGGTAACTTGGACCATGCGGTATTGGCTCGTCCTCATCGGCACAGAAGTCTATAACACGTAAGCGAGCTGCGGCTATGGTAACCGAGACTGTACAGGTGAGCTCGCTAGCTGATGATCTATATAAATCACCAATCACACTTACATGTTTGAGCTTGCTTACGATATCTACCTCTTGTGCGTTGTATCTCCCGACATCATGGAACCGCTTTACTGCGCATTTATCGCCGCTATATCGATGCGTTGCCGAGTACACCGTGGCTTGAGTTCCACGGCCAAGTGTTTTTTCGAGGATACTATGCAGCTGTAATTATAAGAATTAGCCAGTCCCGATGTAACGATATGTTTACACTGCATCTCGATTGCACGACTTATAGCTATAGCCAAGTCTACTGACTGAATTACGACGCAATAGAGCTGGGTTGTGATGCTGTTGCTGCCTTATCAATGATGCCTCGCTCCACCTAATATAGCAAATAGATATATATGAAGTATAGGCGAAAGGTGGAGGTAGAAATAGGAGACGCTGTGTTGTAGCATGATAAATCCCAACTAGTTGGTGGAAAATTGATCGAGTGTCTGAGTATTACTAGAAAAGAAGGACTGTAGCATAATGGTGTGGCCAAAGAGAAGACTCCTAGTGAAAAGGGCTGATTATAAGTACTAAAGTGTTGCTACCAAGCAGGTGCTTAGCTAAGCACTTGATGGTTGTGTGAACTGATTGTTGCTGTTTCTATTCGATTTGGAAACCGATATGCACACGAAGCACAATCGGTTTGTTAGTCCACTTCAACACAAACAGATGTACAACACCCAGCGGAAGCTGTAGAAAGAAATCCAGGACAGTTGTTACCAAATGACTAACAGCGGCTTTGATCCTTGGCTGCTTGTTCATCCTTCTTAGTGCTCTAGGCTCTCAGGTATGTGGGCAGTGGGCAACGATTGAGTCCGCACTTCTCCTTATGTTTGAGACAAGTATGTAATCTGACTTCATAGCTTGCGATCACGTCCCATCCAAGTAATCATCGCGAATTGCTGGTGGTGTGGTTGTGCTGCTGCGATAGTAGTGAGGGTATTGAGTGGCTAATAGTTCTGCCTCACAAATGACCTTGTGCTGATGTGGACTTATTTCTAAGGCCTCACACAAATACCTATCACTGATTAGTTATCTCATTCTCAGTTTGATCCCTGAATCGATCTCTTGCACTTCTGATCAGCCTGAGAGCAGCTCACAAGGATTCACTCCAAATCGACGACGAGCCTGGACCATGAGAAAGCACAGGCGTCGCAAGTTCCGAAGGGTCCAAAGTCCAAGATCGGCTGTCGAAGTGCTACGTGAGTTGCTGCACTAATCCTACAGATATTTGACAACTCGTATTGTCGTCTTGAACAGAGCTGGGCGATTGTGATTGCAGTTTAATTGCCCGTTCTACATAGCAGGGAATAACGACGGATCCCGGTTAGTAGGATGTGTTACCTGCACAACCGCAAAGGTGCTGTCCTTTTGTTTCAGCTGCCTGTAAGGCTTGTGCTACCCATAATACTCGCCGGTGAACAGCTATGAATGTGAAGCCAAGGGAGGACGGGACCACTAGGGTGGCGTTATCGATTGGTAAAGTGATTACAAAATCGTTCAACTGATACGATGTTGCGAAACTCCTTGCTTTGGAGTGAGACAAGCGTGGGTATTCCCGTCACTATGAGGCAAAGCCATCACAATAAACACTCTGGGTGGCGCCAGGACCTATAAATATGCAAGGGTCGCGTCTTTGAATGCAGGGTATCCTACAACAACAAACATCGTCTAGGACATAGTTTCTTACTGCGTACAGGCCTCCCATCCATATTTCTCCCGATATTCAATTTTTGACGGTATCTCGATCGGGTAATCATCTCCATTGCTTTCTAATCTCCCCGAACCTAATCGACAGCAGGTTATCACTTTGCTTCTACGGGTATTGTGCTATTCGCGATGTCTGACAGTAAACAGTATGGCTCACGCTGAGCCGGTTGGATCCGCGACTCCGCGCATGAGACTCATGGAAAGAAATCGTTGGACAAGTGGTCATGGTAAGTAGCTCGAGGCTGGCAGACCATAAGCCCCTATGTCGAGTCTCGGACTTTCGAACCATCGCATTGCTGATCTGTTCAGGTGTTTTTGATAAGTCTAATGCAAATCAACTGATTACCCAAGCCGATTTTCGAACGATAATATGTCAGCTCCGATCGGATATCATCGATACCGCGCTACCGGCTTTGCATCCAAGATGCGAAGCATGCCGTTCATTGCCGGACAGTGCCGCTGCCGCCCGTCGTCTTGTATCTATTATCAGCGACTGTATAGACGATGCCTTTGGGAAATGGGTTTTCGAGCCTAAGCCGAATTCCTCTTCACGGGGCGTTAGCCGCCCCTCCATCGAGCAGGACATGTACGATGATAATAACTCTCAAGCCCACAGTGGTGATGTTGCGTCCGCGAATTCTCCGGCAATGAGAGTCGAACGTTCAAACGTGTCCCAGGACCTTGAAGATATCTTCGCAAATTTAAACAGGGGAATTGATATGAAACCACCTACTACCCCTAATTTGGCGTCCCCCGGCCCTCGCAACGTTCTTCCCGCGGAATCGCCGCATCCAGGAGGAGAGGGGACCACATACAGACCTCAGCCTCAAGCCCCAAAACTGGATTGGGAAGCACACAGGGCAATAATACGCCACCTATATATCGAGAAGAATTTCACCCTGACAGCAGTTCGACTGAGGATGGCTGAGGAATATGGATTCATGGGAACGTAAGTTCAATGCAGTCAATAACCAGAGACACTTACTAAAGATAATAGGAGCCAACAATTTAGTTACTATATCTACACAAAATGGAAGTTTTCAAAGCTGGCGCATAGCCGAAATCCCTGATCAAATGCGCGTCGAGGTTTCCCAAAGGATAACATATGCCGTTATCACTGGTGGATTAGCAACGGCGCCGTTTACCTCCAACAGGGAGTCATGGGATCTCGGTAGCTCTTAGACTAGCTAACTCAGTACCTTATTCCACTCTATTATTATCTGTATAAGGGGTCGATTTCACTATTTAGCCCACTTCCTACGCATACCTAGTATTGCTTACACATGTTACAATGACAATCTGAGTTTGCTCCTATATATGACGTGAAAGCTCCGAACCCGAATCTATGGGGTGCCAAGTAGCTTCCAAGCCTGCAAGTATAGGTTTATGTTTTCGACTCTAGACATCCCGCAAATTCCGATAGACATATCATTCTTTTCTGCAACGCTCTCGAAGTACGGCCTTCAAGAATTGCATCTCTTCACTCCCTTTGAGAATCTTCAAGAAAGTAATCTTGTATGTTTCTGGAGTTGCAAAGTCGCGCACCTTGGCCTATGGTTTGGCCAGAGCCTCTGTTAACGCACACCGCAATTTGAGGTTCACGGCAAGAAATCAGCAGACATGCACTGTTTATCAGCAGGCAAAGGGTTAACTCTAATATAGCCCGAAGACAATTATAGTCGATATTGTAGATCAAGTACAGCCTTTAAAAATAAACCGATAACAACTAGTCACAGCAGTAACATAAGAACGGCAGCAGCGGCAGAAGTAATGCAATCGTGTTAATGCCAATAGTGCAAGTATAGACAATGAGTTTCCTTTAGCACTCTTGTTAATAGCAATAATTGTTTTAAAGTTATATAGAGCGTCGGGGACACAAATGTAGGGTTAACTAGATCTTGTTGTAGAAAAATAAATAGAAAAATACTATATATTTTCCTGAAACCGCACGTTTTTCGAGTTTTAGCCAAGGTATCGCAGGGTCTCGCAGAAGCGTCCACAATATAGCTAGCCAGGTCTGCTACCAGTTCCTGTTAGGAGTATACACAAAATAGCAACAATAAAAGTGTATGCCGGCATAATGGCGCCAACTAGACAACAGAAAATTAGTCGAGCGCCTGAGAATTACTAGATGCAAAAAGGCACTATAGGATAATAAAGCAATCTAAAAGGGGTTGATTATAAGTTACTCGAAGCCTGCTACCAACTTAATACTTAGCTAGTGAGCTAAGGTGTTTAATGATCATGAAAGTAGTTTTCAAAATCTATTAACTCAGCGCAATATACAACGCGGTTGATTGTTGCAGTTTCTCGAGAAAGCTACATACAAATAAAACCATACCCCTTTATTATTAATCATTTGTCAACATAAACAGCGGTACAACACCTTGGCGGAGCACTGCCGAAAAAGCTAACACCTGGCTATGCAGTAACTTGCCAATTGCTAGAAGATGATCAATAGCGGGTAACCAAGTAGCACCAAACCGGCCGCTTTCTGCTTGAGGCCTATCGAATAAACCCTCTGAGGTAGGTAATGGGCGACGTTTGAGTCTGTCCTTCTGTCTCAGACAAGCGTGAGATCTAACGTCACGCGCCAGTGTAGCAAAGTGATCCATATATCGGTGGACTTAGATGCATAGAGCAAACGAGTGAGGGAAAAAATGAAATGAAATGTGAGGGCACCACGTAGAATAGAGGGATGTAGTAGGATGCGAGAATACTCGTAGGCTATGGTTAAAGTTACGATAAAGGTCTTTCATCAATTTACAGCGTCGTATTTAAAAAAAAAAAAAATAATCAAGTTACTAGTATAAGTCGTATACTATTGAGTAGGTAGTTTTGCGGCGTGCACATTTAACTGTCAAGCTTCATAACTGCGTTTTCACAAACTCATATAATTTGGGGCACTTGGAAAGGCACTTGGCTGGCTTAATTGTCTATTATAGTAGGGGAAAGAGCGTCATATCTAGGCAACAATCGTGCTTGGGTAGTAAAATAGTGAGCTAAACTAGCCGCCACAGTGTGGCGTATTCGGACCGGAAGTGTGGCGCTTGCTAGAGGCATAGGCAAAAGTGTGGCATCCGGACAAAAATGTGGTATATTTGGGCATAAGTGTGGCATTTGGGCAAAAGTGGCATATCCAGTGGAAATGGCTGGCTAGTTGGGCTGGCGGAACGATTGTGTGGCAAGTTGGCATTGAAGATGGGTCATTCTAAATGGCTGATCATGATAAGGATTTGGCAATAAGATTTTCGGCCGCTCAGAGTGGATTGGAAATTCCAATTTAGTCTCATGAAGGGTTGGGGATTGGGACATAGTTGTCTCTGGGCAATATCATGTGGCACTGGCGCTTGTACCTCGAGAAGGTCTCTCGGCGGGCATGGGCGCTGATTGTTGAGGAAGTCCCGACTGCGAAGAACCTGTATTATCAGAATATGCAAAAGCAATTGTCTCAGAAGCTAAGGATGGAAGTTCATGTCCAGAGTCTGGTGCAGGATTATCATTCGAGACGGGCTGTCCAAGTGCTGCGTGAGCTGCTGCGCTAATCTCACAGATAACTGGGTTTCTTGGCAGTTCAACACATCGTTTTAAACAGAACTGGGCAATTGTAATAGCGCTGTGGATAAGGGCGAGCGCTATCATGATAAACCCCATGGCGACCATTACTTTGTACGACGTTTGGGCCAATTCGTATGATTTCATCGCTATATCTGTCGAGCCCTCCGAGGGTATTGGTAGTGCTAGCACTCCATGGACCTGATAAAAAAAGACTGTCCCCAAAGGTAGTGGCAGTACCAGCACCCTACAGAACTGATATAAAATGATAGTCCCCCAAATAAGTGCCCGCTGCGTATAGCAGGGAGCACGACGGATTCCGGCTGATATGAGGCGATGACAGGAATTCGCTAAAGCAGCATACCGGTCTGTATGTGCCCAGGATTGATGCTCGCCGATTGTCATTACCTGCATAGCCATAAGGAGATAGCTCAAATAGCCCTGGCGATTAGTACTGGTCAAGTTAGGCATTTCTATTCCTAATCTGAACTCTTCCGGTAATGATGGTTCGCGGTACACTACTGTCTATTGCGTTACTCTGGCTGTCAGCAACGTTGGGTGCTATTAATGATGCTCGGGGCTGGACTTGCAGCAACTGGCTATCCAAATAAATAGCAATCTTCGACAAAGGTTCTTCGAGGGACGCGGCGTCGGCAGAGTATGAAACAACTGAGATAGCATTATCGATCAGCAAGCAATTGCATAACTTGTCATACTGCGACGATACTTTTGTGATAGCTCCTTTAGGACAAGCGCGGATCTGTTCATGAATTGGAAAGTCAAGGTCGTCACACAATCTCTCTGTGGTGCCACATGCGCAGAGAGGAAGAACTCGCGACTGGAACAAAGAATGCAAGACAGGCTTGTGGTGGCTGCGAACAGAATGATTCCATAGATAGCCTTTTGGGCGGGAAACGATGACTTTGAAAAGATAATTTGCTAACTAACCTTAGGCGCTTAGCAAATAGCCTGACTGTGAAATGATCATACGATATAGTAAAACAGAGCGAATTGCGACGGGGTCTTGATCGGAGAAGTGTGTAAAACTAAGATGGTTGTCGAAGTGGTCCCGGGGAAAGAGAAGAGAGGAGAGGAGAAGGGAGGGGAAAGGAACCCAGCAATACCACAACATTACAGATGTAGAACATGGTCAAGTCGGGCGCTCGACCTGCAGGACAGCAATGTGTGAAAGTGGGGAGCAAAAGTGCAAAAGTGACAATCTCGGTGTACTATTCGTCGCATAATGCCTCAGTAGCCCACCTGCGTGTGCCACCCTTTCTGGCTGGGGATGCCACCAATTTCCTATTTATATTTAATATTAGGCATTTAGCTACTTGTATATGATAGCTTAGAATTAACAGCATTGTTTTTTTCATTATAATCGAGTTATTAATATAAATAGTATGTCACCTGGTAGTTTAAAGGCCTTACGAACACTTATTCTACGTGGGTTTTCTACGTTGTAGATGCCGCGGAATAGAGGGTGCATTTGAACTAAGTGCTTCGGCTCCTTGTATGTATATCATCTGTACAGGTGGGAAATTGGTGGCATCCCCAGCCAAAAAGGGTGGCACACGCAGGTTGGCTGCGCCTCAGGAATACACTGCCCCTATTGCCAAAGCCATCCTCAGCACGGGTTTTAAGCAAGAATACGCAATTACGACTGGGCTCAGCAGCGAGAAGCTGACCTCGAAGAGCGGTGCTTCGCACATCTTTTCCATGATTGACGGATTGTTAAAGTGTTCGCAGTCAGTGATGTGATGTTTAAGGAGTCCAGACATGGTTTGAGCATGTTCCACTGCGTTGTGCGGGTTCACTCTGTGTCATCTCCCAGACACACCTAACTCAGCAGTAATAGTGTCTAAACCAGCCGATTAGCTATGTTTAAATCCAATCCCTTCAATGTTTACAATTCTGGCTTCAGCCCCTTGGCCGGGATTAGGTCCACTTCATTATAATTTGAAGATCAAACGCGCATTGGGTTACAACTTTAGATGCAGTTTATCCTACAAAATAGATATTGAAGTTTCTTAGCCCACCTGCCTTTTTGGCTGGAGATGCTACCAATGTCCCACCTACACAGATGATATACATACATACAATTAAGCAGCCGAAGCAGCCAGTCCAAGTGCCTTCCTAAGACCTATATTCCGTGGCACCAAGTTATACGACGTAGAAAACGTATGCATAAATAGGTGCTTATATAACCTTTGAACTTAGGATGTAACTTACAACTCATACTAAGTAAAAAGCGACGTCGTTGATTTAGTAGTTAAGTTACCGCTATATACGTACGAGCAACCCAGATGCCCAAGCACCGAAGTCACCCAAAGGTATGGCCCTTGCTGTAAATCTAACCGTATACGACTAGAGTGGCGTATGTCTGATTGAGGTATATCAATATTAAGGTTTAAGACCTAGGACCTTCAGTGACGGACTAGCCCCTAGGTATGGGATTGCAACTACCCGTATAGAAGGGGGTCGACGACATCATGTAATTAATCTGCGAAGCGGCGTCTTGTATATTCAGCTGTCCGTACCTGTTCCCGTTATCGTTATCTCGTTCGCCATCTTCGTATTGTTTGATCCTTCGATCCCACGAAAAAAATAATAATAGCGATCGAACCTGAATAGGTTGGCAAGAGCGAAGCTATTCGTAGACTTAAACCTGAATTGCCGCCTAGTCTAGAAGTGAAGGATTAGATTTGTATGACATCCATGACGCCCAAGGAGATTATTGCAATACTAAAAAACATTCCAAGTCCTAGTCCTCTAGCCCTTGTTATACCCTCGGGAGTAACGGCTCCAGTCAAGAGAATGCTAGTTATCTCACTCCAACCACTGCCGGATCTGACTTTGTTGTGACTCCTGTTCGCTGTACCGTACAGTAATTCTTGGAGACGAATTGAGTTTGAGTTCGTGGATATTGTTTTCGGTAAATATCCGAAGACCCATAGATCCCAGAGTTTCAGCGACAAGCACTGCGGGTCCGTCTGGTGTCAAGAGCAATGTGGATGTTTTTTGCGACCAATGCGGCACGTCTGGAGACCCAATTAGCCAATGGAGGAGATTATCGAGGTCCTGGAGCTCCTCAGCCGTCAAATGCCCCCAGCTGAACTTGGGCTCCGAAGTAGATTCGGGTTCGACATTAGATTCGTGCTCGTCATTGAGATTAATGAGATCCTCGGTACTATTTAAATAGCTCGTAGAATCATTCAGCATACCCCGTGTTTTCGCAAAGGACCTCCAATACCCCATATCTTCTCTCAGCCTACTTGACAAACGTCCATCACTGTAGGCTTTCCCATCGTTGTAATTCGTTTGAAGTCGATCGAATACCTTGGAGATGAGATTAAATGATGCGATGTCTGGCGCGATATTACGAATGATAGCTGCATTAACAGCGGCGAGCAACCATAGTATTTCGTTATCGCAGAATGAATCGTCTACGCAAATCCCTTCATAATTGGCGTACAGAGCATCTGAAGTGTTGAGGCGTTCTTCTCGGAAATACCACTTCCGTTCCATGACCACTGGATTGACGAGTATGGAGTGTTTGTCCAGCCATTGATAATAATATCCGAAATAAATTTCGTGTGCATAGTAACAGGTTTTTTGCACGAGTTTTGACTGACCATAGCGGTCGCCCATACCGGTGATAGTGTAATATTCAGGAGGACGCATCTCGATCCCACTTTCGCTTGAGGAAGTCGACTTATGTGCATGCCTCGTCATTAGCCAGAGCTCGCTTGACTGTGCCTTTTGAATAAAAATTTCAACCCTGGATTGATACTTCTCGAGCTTTTCCTATAAGGGTTTCAACAAAGAGCTAACTTGTCATGGGCAATGACTATACTAACCCGGAGATTGCGATACATTGTTTGCAGCGCTAGTATAGCTGCCGTTACAGCCTTGCTACGCTCACGCAGCAGCTTGCGCTTCTTCTTGCTTGTCGACTTATCTAAGGCGGCCAAAATATCTCGCAATTCTTGATCTCGCGCTTGCAGCTGTTCAGATAGTTGCCGTAGTGCCTTCTTCACAGAAGCGATCTGTGATTGAGTCTGTTCATGCTGGATGCTATTCGTTTCGGAACTGAGCTCCAATGTATCTTGCAGATGAACTTCTACTAAATCTACCGCGTCAGCTACCAGGCGATTCGAATCTCTATTGGATGCCGTAACGCGCTTTCCTTCCTGTTGGATTTCATGTCGTGTTTTGGCATGTTCGGCTTGATTTATTTTCGCCATGTGAGTAGCGACTTGACGTAACTCTAGGCGCGTTGTCTCGTGGTTTTGTTGAATATATCTTCTTGTTTCTTCATGCAAGCCGCATATCAGAACATTGTGGTCTGAAACAGTAGATTGAAACACATCGCGACCATTAACTATGGCGTCGAGTATCTCCTTAATTCGTAGATCACTATCGTCGCATGATGCGACTTGCGTTTGCAGACTTTCGAGCTGCTGCCTGGGGAGCGATCTTAGCTTAGCTAGTTGCATAATATAGAATGGAAAGATATTACCTCGTTCCTACACAAATTTGTAGATTGAGTTCATCCCTGAATCTACCCAACTTATCTTCCAATTCCTTGACCTTTGCTTTGCCCAAAATGCTTTGGATAGCCTTTCGCATGCTTTTCCATTTCGTCTTTGTTCCCTGCACCTTCAGGCATTCGAGGACCCCAAGCAATTCGGACGAGGCTTCTGTAACTTTGCTGCAAATATCTTGTAACTGCTGGTCAGAGGTAGAAAATGCTGCATTTTTGACTTCATTGTTTAATGTTGTCAAGTGGGTAGCAGCAATCTCAATTGCAGCATTTTCGTCCAGAACGCCGTCATTTGATTGATATATTTTCACTCCTTTTGCGACACATTTACTACCGAATTCCACAAGTTGGACGATACTTGAGATGATTTGGATGGTTGTGAGTGCCTCCATTGTTGGCACAATATTTGTAATGACGCCTAAGACCGGCCGTGGCGGGGCTCACTATCTCGGGCTCTATCACGATCAACAGCGTTCATACCAGCATACGATCATGATTGGATACTCGTGATGGTTAAATAAGTACGATGCCTAAACATCCCACTTAGGGGTGTTGCTTGATCTTTTAATTTACTCGTATAATGGTAGACAAGGTGCCGTTCGGACAAGTTCTCTGCTTGAGTAGGCAACCTCGCTGCGGCTACGGCGCATCATAGCCACCCGTGCGTCGCAAACGGCTGTGCTACAGGCTGCTATGCTAGAGTTCCGCCCCAAAGACTGCATACCTACATAATCTATCTGTCTCTTAGCCATGCTAAGCCATCCAATCAGCTTTTTTCGAGGCACCAGATATTTTTTGTAGAAATGGGAACGGCTGTAATCTTTTTATCCATCAGTCAGATCCAAAGCAAGGATGAGGTCGAAGGAAAGACCTGCGTGGCTACAATATTGAACTCTAACTATGCATGCGGTACTGGCGGTTGAAAATGGGTGGGCTTCAGGTGGTTAAATTGAAGAAAATATTCAAATACGCCTGCAGCTAACACTTGCTATAGCTGCTGCCAGCGAGCGATAAGCATTATGTCAGACCAATAGAGTAATCTGGGAGAGGGTTCTTAATTAATGCTAATTTACACCCCCTTAATGGGCCGGGAGCTTACATTGAGCGCGTTTAAGTCGACAGCGGTCCTGTATTTGAAGGCCTCATCGCACTAGATTTTGCTCTAAATGGATGCAATGAGATTGCCCTCTTGACATCAGCAAGATCAAATTCTACTGTCTATCTATAACTATGAGTATAACAAACTTTGTAAGAAACGAATGCACAAATCAATATAACCAAGGCTTCATGTCAATTACTCTCTCCGAGACACAATATTAAAAGCGAGCGCATCTTTAGTTCTCTACGCACAAAAACTCTGATAACAAGACTTCATATCGCCTTTTATCATTAATTACAATCATGTCTACTATCCAAGTGAAATCAATCGTGGTTTTTGGCAAGCACTTTATAAATACTAGGTGGCCGTCTTTGCCAAAACGGCCAGCACTTTTTCGGTTGAAGGGGATGAAAAATAGATAAATTACACCTCAGCTGATCCCGAGGGTTACCGACTATATAGCCTAACCCTTACTGGACCTTATGGAAATTCCCCAAAATAATTGGGTATTCTGTCAGCTCCCTTAGTCGCAGCTGATATTACAGGAATTCTTCGCTGGCTCGCACCGTGACATAGCAAGGATACGATGCGTGAATGAGGCTGTGAAAAGTGTAAGAGTCTTGACCTCATTTCGACTTTGCAACGAGCTTAAAACTTATCGAGACCCCCATATGATGAACGCAATGATGATCACAGCACGGTAGGGAGATAACACGCACTTGGCCGCACTGCGCTCGATTATGCGCTGCTCTGTTAATTATCCATCTTGGTTTCTCAACGCTTAAGACGTGCTTGATCGAACCCACCCTAAGATCTCAAGATTGAGATTGAAGGTATGAATGTCTACCTCTAAGGAAAGTTTCATTCGGATCCAAGGGGCGATCGAGTTATAACAGCGAAGGTGAGAAGCGGAATCAGGTTATGACAATGATGTGTAGGTAGTAGTGCTAGCGGCTATGTGTCTCCTGTGAATCATGAATGGCTCGCGACCGAGCTGAAGATTACTCATGGCGCTACGAAGAAACTACCGTCGAAACTTCCGAGATTTCGCTGTTTGCAAATTCCCCATATCATCCTTCAGTATTAACACCTCCAAGGACTGACTGGAATATTGTGGATTAAACTAAGAGCGTTTTCGCATTAAAAGACAGGACAATGGGTATGCCGAAAAAGTTCCTTGATGTCTACACCTTCCAAGAAAGGCACAGATGACGCAGGCGTGCGTTACATAGCCCCGAGCCCATCGCTTGGGAGCCCCGCAGCCGTCCCGCCTTTCAGCAACAAGGTTCGAGGCTCACAGGCAAGGCATTTCGGTTCAGACGCTTCTAAATCCTTTTCAGTACGGTGTGACTATAGCACGCACTCTTAGGCTACGCTTCCTCTTGATAGACACCTATGCATCATTCAAGACGACGCCAAAGGCCGGCTCATGGACGCCGCGCGTATGACCTGAGTTCATCCTAATGCGCATATTATCATTTCCCGCAACCCAGACAGGATGAGACGAGGAAGGGTCCTCCGGCACTCAATTGAGAGATTATGTTCAGTTCGCATTTGGAAACGACAACGGTTATATTGTTTTAGAGCTTCTGTCTCGATATTTATGCTATAGGTAATGAACTATTGACCTGCTACGCATGGTGCGTACAAGAATGCTGTCTCGCTCGTAGGATTCTGCATCATGGAACGCAGTAGATAATTTGGGAGTGCGGCAGACATCGCGCTGCCGAGAAAGGCGAATTTGCGCCTGCCGTGGAAGAGCGCTTTGGGCAAATAAGGCGCTCCGCAAGCTCAAGCGCCACTGCTCTGAACTCAATGAGAATAGATGTTGAAAGGCAATGAAGATACCCGAATGCGAACACACATGATGGCGCATCATGAATGAAGGCTATACTAGCGCTCATCCTAATGGTCCCGCCACGGGCATGAGCATCTGTAAAAAGCCAAATCCGGTTCTCAATCCAGAAGCGGGCACGCTGGGAAGTGGAAAGCGCTTTCGAATTCCTAACCGAACATCTCAGCCATAGGAATATCTTGAATGGCAACGTTTCAGAGCCGCGGCTAGTCGTGATTATCATGTCTATCTGTGGTATAAAACCCCGAATAGAGATGCCGCCAGAAAGAGAGGAAGTACTTGTGGGCCCTCCCGACAGGCCATCTATCACGGATGGGAGCTTCGAGGGTCTTAGATCGACGGTGCGTTCAGCATTAGGGAGGAGAATAAGACCGATATGAGGCATCTATACATAGTGTTTCTTGCTCGGGAACTTGTCATCAACGATCTTGCATTTAACATCGCTTCGAACTCTTCATGATACATCAAAGGGAGATGAAGAGGTCGAGTATGTGGATAGATGCCTGCTCAGCGAACATGTCGTCACTGCCGACACTTAAGCCCTTGAGATCAATGAACCATCTCCAGTTGATTTTCGCAAAGGTGGATTGTAAAGATTCGTACGTCTCCCTCGCGGATCCCGGTTGCTACATTAGTCATATTCCTAAATGCTGTCAAGTCGCGTTTTTTGGCAAGCTCGGCCTGCGGGCTGATAGCGAGCTGCTCTACTGGCGGCGTAAATGAGCGTTATTTAGGAGCTGTCAATGATGAATTCGTTACGACTGACCAAATAACAATTACTCCAGAGAAAATATGAGAGGTTCTGAAATAGGCATTGTACTTATGAAATTTTAATCTGCATAAGAAGTGATTTCGAATAGATTGACGGACCCCAAACGGTGATTCAAAGGTATACAATAGTACCGGAGCTAAAACCTAGAGCCGATACAGTTAATGTTTAAATAAGATATATTTAGGTCCCGCGATGTGGAGAATTGCCACGTGCTTAACATCTTTAACCAGCCTCCGGATTATAACGCGGCAGCTGTCAGGCCGCAATAACAGGCACAGAATAGCTGGCATGGAATATTCTATCAAGTAGTTTAATTAGTGGAAGAGCAAATCTGAAGCACTGAAAAATTGTCTGTTCATTGGGTATGGAAACAATCAACCAAGCACATAATTTGAGACATATTGAACTCTACACTACGCTATCTTACAAGGATGATATAATGAAGCGAATAAAAAGCAACGACTTGTTTGAATTCTAACCAGAGATGACGTGTATAGCTAGGTAATAGCTGTTGTGACTGCAAAATTCCTCTGCTAAATAGCGGCCCTGCCAGCCAAAACATTAATTAATATCAGGGGGTTTGTTGGTATGCTTCTATCAGGAATCCGAGCAACGCCGCGCGCATCAGGTGCGATCCCGTGTCGTACTTTATCACAGCAATCTCACAGTAGTCCCCGACACCATTCGCGATTAGATCCTTAATTTTCCGGCGGGGATCGAGCATTGAGAAGCGGATCAGAACCAGACGATCCCAGTTGAACAAGGCGACGTATTGAGTCCCGTTGCGTATGGCATAGGCAGCGGCTTGTTTCATCAATTTGACTGAATTTCTTTGGAAGAAACTGCCTCCCGGCGCGTCCATGGCGGCTTGAACATGCTGGGAGACGGAATTCTTAGGTGTCCGAGCGGCCTGTCTGAATTCATTGTCGTCGATGACGCCCCTTTTCTTGCATTCAACAATGGCAAAACAACGCTGCTGGTTGCCACGATAGCGCCTGAATGATATGTCGCAGCGTACGCCGTTCGCTGACTGCTCCGAAAGACATTTGATCGAACCCCCAAAGTTTGGAATAGCAGACAAGGCTTGATTGATCGGGTGTAAAAGGTACATTGCCGCAGCACGAGCTACATCACCTTCGTTGTGATGATACATTGCATCCTCCCGCAAAGAGATATGCTCGCCTTCCAGTGTCCCTCGACTAGCTCCGCCGAGTGACTGGAGCCCAAGGTTTACCCAGGAATCATGCGAGACTGGGATAAAGAATCTAGGGGGATCCGTCTCCAATGTCGTGCTCCCAGATATGTGGGTGTCACCAACCCCAAGAGGGTTCTGGTACAACGGCAGGGTTTTTGTGAATGATTGTTTGATTGTAACCGCAGCCATCTTTGATTGGAGGAGTTATCAGCGCAATTTCCATCTGAATGTTGAAACAGAACTGTCTACGACACACGGCGTATGACATCAACTTACCTTTAATGATATCTTACTCTTTAATGATATCTAACTGATTAGACGTGTAGATTCGGACAGTTGAGATGTAATAGGTGAGATGTATAATGAATGTAAGAGGAAGTGCTCTGGGTTTTACTGCCGTTCCATCAGGGCGACGGCGTTGGCTATTTAACTTGTTATAGATCTTACCGAATAGTCCCTGGGCCTCAAAAATATTGACTTTCAGTCCGAGCTAGAGTATTAAGAACTGTCGATTTACACTTGGCGCCAGAGAGGTCTTGTTGGTTCGTCTAGTTATGCATACGCAGCGCTTCGATAGTCTCCTCTACCAGTAAGAGAACGGGAATCCGAATATCTCAGTCATCCCCTTTAGTTGTGTCACAAGGCACAGACATAACAAAGAAGATTGTGTACGAAGTTGGTTTTAGAGAACTTCTTCGCGTACCAACAAATATCTCTTATCCACCTCAAGTTTGGCAAATCAATGCACCTTGCTTCATTATTGGTACAACGTGGTGGACCCAATATGGACCCAGCCAGCGTCGCGGCTTGGTCGTTGATACCAACATGGTGAGTCGTCGTCTCAGGAACTCTTACGTAGCGGAGGCAAAATATTAGAAGTTCTCTTAGCCGAAGTCCTACCATAAGCGCCCATCAACTTACTGTTGGTTCCATGGTGGGTTCAATGTCACGCCCCACTAGATGTTGGTTCCTAGTGCGAAAGCTCTACATAACGGCGAAAAGTTCGAGCAGCTAACTGAAGCAGCGGTAGGCAGGATGTTGGGCGCAACAGCGAAATGGGCGCGTAGGTTATCGTATTTGATTAGCTTATATTGCAGATGGTATTACTATATCATGTTAAGTTATGCATCAATAGTTCATCTAACATCTGCTAAGTCGAACCAGACGCATACCCCACTTATATCTCTGTTCGCTAGTCTACGTAACGGACTACCTACAACCAAAGCAAGACTATGAGTAGGTCGGTCATCTGGTGTGACTAATTGGAGTCTAGAAGACTTGAGCCTTGTTATTCACGAGTATTTTCTCTGCCGCTTTGCTTATGAGTTCGTGGATAATAAATTACACTTGTATTTCATAGCTTGTGAATTGATATTACCCCTCACGGCCAGCACTCAATCCCTCCTGCAACATCAATAAACCACATTGCGAGATTGTTTGGACTCGTTTAAATACCTTGTCTTCACGATTACATCCAGGTATATATACAGTGACTCGGGGTATACCAATTGCATATCCACTTACACTATTCTAGGAGCTCTCATCCCCCAACGAACCTATCTACACTGCTTTCGCCTCCGAATCATTAAGGTCTCTGCCACCAATGGATAACGATCGACCACACTGCCCCTACATGCCAGGCTTTGTGATGCAGATCACAGAGCACCAGCCTCCTGCCCCGTTTGGCCCAGGAGGCTATCCTCCTTCACGACACTCTTACTTGCCGGAAGATTTACTTGAGGAGATGTCGCAAACCCAACAGGTACTGGCCTGTCCTCCTCAGGATACACAATGGCCGTCTGACATTCTTCCGCGCAGTGGCGTGCTAACTATAACAAAAACGATATCTATTGGCGAGGCTAGGGGGGCCCAACTCGTGGTCTGCAGCGTTCTTATTCAGGGTCAGAAGCCATACACAGCGGCTGCTAAGATCTATGACCCTTTATACTACTCTTCTCTCGACGACCTTACCAATGCGCCCCAAGATGTTGTTTGGATGGCGGATAAGGACTACAGCCGTGAAGCAGTTGCATATAAACATCTCCAGACCACCAAAACCGGGCAAAAGTCTGACTTCATGCCGGAATATTACGGATCCTGGACTTTTGATTTGCCTTTGACTAGGCAAGGCAAAGTGCATAAGCGATCGGTTCGACTACTCTTGATCGAGCACCTCTCCGGTTCTTCCGTTCTAGAATTATACACACGCAACAATCCTGCGCCTAACGCTAGCCCCGACGCCTTCCATTATGATGAAGCATATCGCCTAAACGTATTAGCCGAACTACTCGAAGGCGTCGTGAAACAGTTACATTCAGGGCTCGACCAGCGAGACCTCTCTCCAAGAAACGTCATGCTCGTGCCAAGTCCTCGGAAAACGCCGCCATTGTCCATGCCCAGGGTGGTGCTCATAGATTATAACATTGCCGTCGTGTTCGAGCACACCAAGTATAAACGTCACCCCCATCAAAAACTTAGTCTTCCCAGGAATCCGGCAGAATTCTACTGGTCGAGCCCGCCATTCGAATTCCAGGGTTGGGTGCCAACTAAATGGTATAATGAGGATCAAAGATCTTATCAGGAGTGGCTTTTGGCAAGATTTGGAGGAAAGCATGCGAGTCGCTTTGCGCCCATCGAGAAGAAACTCGAGTTCGGCTCCGATAGTGCTTAACGGTAAAGTTCCTTAACAACTAAACTCCGCGCATTAGATTCATCGACTAGAAATAAAAATATTGAAGATCCTTAACATGATGTCTCAATATGTGCTCCTTAAATTTGACAATGACAGCGTTGATAACTCTACTTCTATATTAGTAATATTTGGCATGTTGAGAGAGGTTGGAAAGGCCCTGTGCTGCTGGATATAAGACTATCATTTTGAGGATGATAGGAATACGATTTTTAAGCTTCTTCCACACGTGGATGAAAGGGATTATCCTGATTACTATTAGATAATTGATGATTAAGAGTGCGTTAAAAACATGCAGTTGGAAATGGCTTTTCGAGGTAATAAATAGAGTATAGGAGTCATAATTTAATATCAGGGGGTTTCCAGAAAGGGAATGAAGGACTATAGGGGCCTGACCTGATGAGCTGGAATTGCATGACCTTTTTTTCAACCGCCTGATTTTCTAGTAGAGAGTAAGAGAGACATGGTTGAGGTTATTCATAATACTAACTAGCACATGATGGGGACTCACGACTGCGCCGTGAGTTGCAATAATATAGATTGTCATAGTGATCAAGTATTATGCTTCAATTCTGCCCTCACTTGACTACGGTAATACTGCCATCAGCCGTCTTGTGAACCTAATGCACACTACAGACAAGGCTTCCACTAAACTAATGGCGGTTACAATTGAAGATTGGTATGCCTTATGAGACTGACAATTAGCTACCGAAGCATGTGACTCTGATACTTAGCCATGTTGTCAACTTCGGAGGCAATGTATTTGGAGGTCCTGATTGAAAACGAGTATGTGCAGGCTGTCTGGGCTGTCTGGCACTGCTTCTTATCGATAACCTCGCCATCCAGCTGTATGAGTCATTGACAAGCCCCAAAATTTCTGTGGGGTACCCAAAGGCCTGTGCGGTAACAGAGGCGCTGTGTGGCAGATATTCAATAGAGGGGTCTGTTTGGTGGGGTGAATTCTTCGATCGAGAATACATCACACTCTGGACTGCAGCTGCTTCTCAATTTCTGCCACGATTTTGAGAGACGGGCCAACAAACACAACCAATACCACCCACGACAGCAACACCGCAGTACCGTTGGACTAAAAACCTACCATCCCCAATATCGCGACCATGACGGTCGACAAGCCCGAAAACCCAGAAAACCCCGAGGTGGACTCTGGGTCGGAGAGCGGATCTGAATCTGAAAATGAGCCCCAGACCCAGCTGAAGACTCCCATAGCTGCAGCTCCCGCCGTCGAGAGACCGCCTCTGCCGCCCCAGACCGACCCCAAAGATCTCGACATCTCGACACTGTCGCCGACCACCCCAGAAATTATTGCCCGACAGGCGACTATCAACATCGGCACCATCGGCCACGTCGCTCACGGAAAGTCCACCGTCGTCAAGGCCATTTCTGGTGTCCAGACTGTGCGTTTCAAGAACGGTCCGTGTCCCTGCCTGTGGCTTGATCTGATAACTCGCGACAACGGCAATGCTGACCTATCACCGCAGAACTGATTCGCAATATTACGATCAAGCTGGGTTACGCCAATGCCAAGATATATAAGTGTGACAACGAGGAATGCCCGCGGCCTACATGCTTCCGATCTTACAAGAGTGATCAACGTGTCGACCCTCCATGTGAACGAGAAGGATGTGGTGGAACCTACCAGCTCCTGCGACATGTCAGTTTCGTTGACTGTCCCGGTATGTAGTTGTCACAAATCGTAGTGGCGAATGGAGTCTAACGCTAAATTCAGGTCACGATATTCTGATGAGTACTATGGTACATTGAACCGATTACTCTGGGGCGCTCTTTAAACTAACTTCCGATAGTTATCAGGTGCCGCTGTCATGGACGCAGCTCTACTTGTTAGTCATATCATCTTGCGCTGGTTGCCGGTTCATTCGCAAAGCCAGGTACTGACGTGGAATAGTTGGTTGCTGGTAACGAAAGTTGTCCTCAGCCTCAAACTGTAAGCGCCAGCTACCTCTCAATGCAATGGAAAATTGAAACTGACTAAAGATAGTCCGAACATCTGGCAGCCGTCGAGATTATGAAACTAGGTATGTTAATGCATATCTGACCTCATCCAACAATTTTCGAGGCGTTTCCAGCGCCACCTTGAAGAATGTCAATCGTTTCTAATAATGCGGCAGAGAACATTATCATACTCCAGAACAAGGTAGATTTGATAAAGAGCGAAACGGCTATGAAGCATTATGGTAGGCTGGCCTTTAGCGACGGCGGACATTGTTTCCGCTTTAGTCGTACGCGCGAAACATGTATACTGACGGTAATCAGAATCTATTCAACAATTCATACGAGGCACAGTCGCTAGCAAATCACCCATCATCCCCATCTCTGCCCAGCTGAAGATGAACATCGATGCCGTAAATGATGCTCTTGTCAATATCCCGGTTCCCCCTCGAGACTTCTCGATGGACCCCTACATGATGGTTATTCGATCTTTCGACGTTAACAAGCCCGGTGCCGACATCGATGAGCTCAAGGGAGGTGTTGCTGGTGGCAGTATTCTTCACGGTATGCTGAAGATGGGAGATGAGATCGAGATCCGTCCCGGTATCGTCACCCGCGATGATAAAGGTAATCTTAGGTGTACTCCTATCTTCAGTCGCGTCGTGTCTCTCAACTCCGAGGCCAACGACCTGAAATACGCTGTTCCCGGTGGTTTGATTGGTGTTGGTACACGGATTGATCCGACATTATGCCGAGCCGATCGTCTCGTTGGTTTCGTTCTGGGTCTCAGGGGGAGATCCCCTGATATCTACGGCCAGATCGAGGTCAACTTCTACCTGCTCCGACGACTTCTCGGTGTGGCAGATGGCAAGCAGCGTAAGGTCGAGAAGCTGGCAAAGAATGAGATTCTCATGGTCAATATTGGATCGACATCAACCGGAGCCAAGGTTGCTGCCATTAAGCGAGATGCTGCCAAGCTTGTCCTAACAAGTCCTGCATGTACAAACATTGGAGGTGAGTATTGTAACCATGTTTCCAACCTAGAGATCTTTCACATATCCGACTTTCCTATCTTTTATCATCGACTTTCTGTCTGAGCAAATGCTGACATGACTGGCACGAATAGAAAAAATTGCTCTCAGTCGGCGTATTGAGAAGCATTGGCGTCTTATTGGTTGGGCAACTATTACCGCCGGTGATATCCTAGAGCCGACCAGCATGTAAAGGGGACATCTGTCAATGGATGTCAACGCGATACTTATGACGACGAGAACCAATTTGATATGAAGGCCTCCAATGAATTTCCTGCCGAAGGCTGTAAAAGTTTTCCGGCGTCAACGAATCTTCCCAAGTCGCCGTTGATCCCTCATCTCCATCCCGTATATAGTCTCTATCGAATCATAGCTATGGGTCTACAAGGATGCCATATCCAGGCAGATAGGCTATCGGGGGAAGAGAGCCTTCGCAGCGAGAATGCTATTAGTCACTAGGTAGGGTCGGGATCTGAGTTGAGCTGGGCTGGGGTGGTTGGCATAGCGCTGGTGTTGAAGATCCTTGTAGATGGCCGGATCGAAAAAGTTTCATAATTGAATGGAATTGGGTTGATACCTCCAATCGCGTCCTCTTTTCCATTTCGAGGAAGTTCTCTAAACCTCGCACATAGATGACGTGTGAGCTTAAAGATCGTGCTCAAAAGCTGGAATAAATCGATTACATGACTACTACTTAATTACCATATTCAACGAGTGCTTTGGTTAGCTATTTGCATTGATTGACGCTATCTACTAATACGAGTTTAGTCCTGATGTAACAAGATGAAGCAAGTCAGGGGCAGTTGTTGAGGGTCTGCCGGTTGACTGACGGCCGCTGACACTTGAGCCGTTCATGCAGGACCATAGAATTGACATGCAACATTGTTGAACTTAATAAAGCAATTCCCCTTTTCAAAAGAGGAATCTTATGACACGATTTAAGTAATTCGAACATACCACTCCAATCTCTACGTATATTTGGCCTCGATTGGGGGTTTTTACGTCCTCTTCCCTTACGAATCTCTTGGACAAGCCACCCCTCTACCCCTCCAGTTCCCCCCACCAACGCCGAAAACCACCCACCGTCCACGCCCTACATGAGGTAGCGGAGGAACGAGAGAGAAAGCCACCCCCGAAAACAAAATAAAAAAGCAAACCCCTGGAAAAAGATGTCCGGTGCCGACGCCCCCGAGGTCCTCGCCGCCTACGACGCGGTCCGATCCGACAAGGACGAGACGAACTGGCTGCTGATATCGTACGCGAGCGGGGTGGGCGACAAGCTGAAGCTTACGGGTACAGGGACAGGAGGGTTATCGGAGCTGGCGGAGCGGTTCGATCCGGGGGAGGCGCAGTACGGGTACGTGCGGGTCGAGTACGCCAACGATACCGAGAGCAAGAGGGTGAAATTCGCCCTGGTCATCTGGATCGGCGAGAATACTAAGGTCATGAGGAAGGCGCGCGTCGGCTTCGAGAGCGCCAATGTCAAGAAGGTCCTTGCGCATCATAGTATCCAGGTCGATGCCAGGGATAAATCCGATCTCGAGGAAAGGGAGATTGTGGCGAGATTGAGGAAGGCGGGGGGGGCCGATTATAATGGTGGGAGGGGATGATGGACATCCACAGGAGGAGAGGAGAGGAGTAATGGAGGGGTGAGCGATGGATGGTAAGGAGAGAGATGGATGATTGGATTGTTCTTTTGAGCCTGGCGTCCGCGAGCGAATCTGAAGACCAGCATATCTGCGTTTGATAGCGGCGTATATACATCCATACACGTTGAATAGACGGCGTTGAGATGACGGGTAAATGCCGTGTCGGGAGCCAAACCTCGTCCCTCTCCTCATCCCAAACATCCAAATACCCATCCTCCAAATACCCATTCTCCAAAGTCCCTAAACAGGCTCACCACCCCAACCAGAAAGATTAACAACCTCCGGAACCCTCCCACTCCTCACAATAGTCCAAACAACATCCTCATCCCCATCATTGACCTCCTGATGTTCCATAAACGCAGGTATGAGGGCATAATCGCCTGCTTCAAGCTCGATTCTCTTCTTCCCGCCCTCAGTAACGATCGCGCCTCTGCCAGAAACAGCATATACCACTGTATCCTGCGCGCCGTGATGATGTACTGCTGATGCAGTGTGTGGTTTTGCTAGCATGCTTGAGGCGCAGATCCCGTCGCACTTGTCGACTATTGCGTTCGAGCGGATCATACCTTCTGTTTGGCCGCCTGAGGGCGAGAGGGAGGAGCCCTTTGTGTGGTGGAGGGGTTGGGTTGGTTCGGGGTGGGACGGCATTCTGGGGAGGAAGGGGAAGTACTGGGTTAGATATTTGGGGGGTGAGATGGGATGAGATAGAATGTAGTTGAATGGTGAGAGGTGACTGGTTATATTGATGCTACACTGCGAATGATTGGTGATTTCAAGGTTGTAGCGATGGCACCTCGTTGCGGCTCTTGTCATTCGTGTGTTTTGGTCTACTGCTGGATCATTTGTGTTGCTTGCTTGAATACATCTATATATGCCCTTCTCCTAACACCCCCTTTTGCTTTTCTTGTGATGTCATTGTCTAGATTATAATCCGAACCCATCGACGCAGTTGACTGGGAGATGTAAGCTGGAAATCAAACAGGGAGCATCGGAGGATGTAACTATCCCACATAGATATAGCTGATAGATGCATAGTGATATAGCTAAGAGGGGGTTATCACTGTACCACAAACAACCGCGGGGCATTCCTGAGTCCATCGGGCATTGCCCCTCCATCATCATCTCTTTGACATTCAATGTACATAATAAAATAGAACATTTCAAAATGGAGATCAAAAATCCCCGGCGCATACTAGCCGTCGCATCGGCCGACTCAGTACAGCATCTAAGCCGTGTAATGAAAGGTAGATCCTCACATCCAATCCCTCACAAATACCATTACTAACAAACCACAGATCTCACAGGAACAACACCAGAGCAGACATCAACGACACTAGCCGGGACATCACACAACCTCTCACTCAAAACAACATACTACACAGCAGAGGTGCCGATATGGCTAGACTTAATATCCTCGCCATCCGAATGGTCTGCCTCATTTCTCTCCGCTGAGGCAAAAGAAGTCCTAGAGGTCCTCGGCGGTCTGATCATAGTTTTCGCACTACCAGTTCACTCACAATCCGAGGAAGGGAAATCCGCCAAGGAGCTTATACAATATGTTGGAAAAGTGGTCAAAGATGGCCTGGGAGGTTGGGGTTGGGACGGCGTCGGATTATGTCTTGGCGTTGGCGAGATTGACGATGTAGATGCCTGGGAGGACTGCTGCGCTGAGTCTGGACTTGAGTTCGTGCAGGTTAGGAATCAGTCGACGCCTTCGCGGAATGAGTTTGGAGGCAGGTTATTTTTCTCTCGTCTACTTGTAATAGAATGTAGCTTACAGCATATTTGCAGAAAAAACCGGGATACCCCGAGCCCTCGAGGCCCTAGAAGCAAACGACTGGGAGAACGCCACAACCGAGGACTTAGGGTCAGATTTCGAAGACATAGACGCATATCTAGAAGCCAAGAAAGAGACGGAAAAGGATCCGGAAGGGCCTGATTTAGACCCGGAGGAACTGGACTTTGGATTCGATCGCGAGGATTTCGAGGGGCTGAAACGCGCGATATGGAATGCGGGGAAGGAAGATGGAGAAGACGTCCCGGACGGATCGGAAAATAAGGAGAAGAAGACGGGAGAGACGGAAGAAGAATCGCTTGACGACGAGGATATTCAGAAGATGGAGCGTATGATGGCTAAGTTGACGGCTGTCAGAGATACGAATGCTGGACTTCCTGAAGATCAGCGGAAGCGCGCTGCGGCTAAGGCTGTGGCGGAGGTTATGAGAGAGTTATGATGCCTGCTACAATCATCGCCAGCCTGCAAAATTCGCGTCTGATGCTATGATTATTGGTCATCGATCGTCAACCACCAGGTATCGATACCAAGAACCTTCTCGGCACGGCCGGGATTAAGAGTCGGAGCCTCAAATTAAGGACTTACTATTGGTCTATGAGCTAGGAGACGACGATGTGTCCTTATAGAAGTACCCCAAATAGCCGAAGAGCTCAACGTCCGCCTCTTAGCACCCAGGTGAAGATCGGGGGCATTGCTTACGTCCCATAGACCCTAGATCTAAGAGTTGAAACAAGCATAATACACGAGGCTGTATTCTAAAGATGAAACTGCTGTGGTAAAATACAGCATAAGCCTACTGATTAAACAAGTTTTTCATCCAACCCCTATTCCTTCCCCAACTTCGCCTTTGCGCCTGAGAGCTTAAACGTATGCGTCCCACTCCCCACATTCATAACCCGTTCATCATCGCCCGGCAGCGTTACCACCGCTTTGGAGTTCGGCGGAACAACCAACATCAAATTAAACGCCCCATCATCATCAAGAGTCCACTCCGCCTGAACCTTTCCATAAGGCGAAAGAAACGACGTCTTCGCGCTCGTTAAACCACCTCCAGGGATAGGCGCGACAGCAATCGTCTTCCAGCCAGGCTCAGCAGGCGCAAGACCGCCAATGGTGCGAACCATCCAGTTCGCTACCGAGCCGAAAGCGTAGTGATTGAACGAGGTCATCATGTTTGCGTTGAGCGAGCCATTGGGTAGAAGACTGTCCCAGCGCTCCCATGTCGTCGTGCCGTTCTGTACGACTTGGTATAGCCATGACGGGACCGATGTCTGCATTAACATGCTGTAGAACTCGTCTGTGAGGTTATACTGCGTGAGCGTCTGGCCTAGCAGATGCGTGCCCGCGAACCCTGTGCCGACTTTGTAGTCGTTGTCTGCGATGATTTTCTGCAGACGTTGAGCAGCTGGGCCGTCCTGGCCTTCGGGGAAGAGGCCGAAGTAAAGCGATAGAGCAAGTCCGGTCTGTGTTTCATATTTGACTATCCCGTCGGAACTTATCCAAGCTGTCTGGTAGGCTTTCTTCAGCGTCTGCACTGAATCCTCATATTGCGTCGCCTCGCTATCTAATCCAAGCACAGTAGCCATCTTCGCGACTAAGCCGGTGACGTAAACGAGGTACGCGTCGGCGACGAGACCGGAGTCGGTGGTAGCGTCTCCGGGGTTATCGGCCGGGGCTTTGGGGTCGAGCCAGTCGCCGTACTGGAAGTAAGTATGATTCCAAAGTCCGTCCGCGCCCCTCGGTATGCCGCTGTCGACCCACGCCTTGGCTCCTACGTACTGTGCTTTCAAAACGTCGACGTCTCCGAAGGCTTGGAATGAGTTCCATGCATTCCCCACCACCACGTCTCCCCAGACGGCAGTTGGTGTTATGGGTCCTATGCTTGGGAGATAAGGAACTACCACAGGAACGATATCTGTGTAGATGTGAGCGTTTGGTTCCTGCCTTAATTTCTCTCGATATTTAGAATCATAGGTTTACTTACTGTTGCTATCGAGTTCTTCGGATACCACGTCCTATTGATATGTTAGCGCCACTGTCTCAAAGCAAGACGAGACCTGACGTTGTTTGTCGCGCGTTTCGAAAGGGGTGTACTGACTTTCATCCAACCACGCCAGAACCCCGCCGTGTTATACATGAAGTTCGCGGTGGGCGCAAACGCATGCGCATCCCCAGTCCACCCCAATCTCTCGTCTCGCTGGGGACAGTCCGTCGGGATACTCATGAAATTACCTCTCACTATATCGTGAACGTCAGTGATTCAGTCAACAACGGGTCACACGAGGGAACGTGGTGTCAATGCAGTGACTTACAGCTCCACAAGACATTGTGTACAAGCTTATTCAAGAGCGAATCCGAGGTCTCCAAGTCGCCGGTGCGCTGCATGTCAGAGTGCACAACAATAGCTTTGACCGCGTGATTGTCAAGGGGCGTCTGTTCCACGGGCCAATTATCCACTTGTACGAATCGGAAACCGTGGTACGTGAATGTTGGCTCCCACGTTTGTGCGCTACCAGATAGGATTACAGTGTCGGTCTGTTTCGCTGTCCTCAAAGGCCCTGTAGCGATCTCGCCATTCTCGAGCACTGGGACGGTTATTAGCTAAACCGACCTGAGACATCGCGCTCGTTTGCTTTGCTTACCCTCTACGTGAACCATCTTTATCGCGGTGCCAGCTGGTCCAGTCACGTTGAGGCGAAGCCAGCCCACGAGATTTTGCCCGAAGTCTAGGACTGTAGCGCCGGAGGGCGTCGTAATGACCTCCTGCAGCTCAACTTCTTCTACACGTTGGATCGGCGGTCCATCTGGCGCAGCTAGTCGGCCTAGAGGGGATTGAAGTTCCTTGACACCGATCCATTCCGCATTCTCAGGGGGCGTAAAATCTACGGTGGCCCAGCCTGGTTGGTCTAGCGTCGAGTTATATAGTTCACCGTCGTAGATCTCCGAAGTAATGATAGCACCTGTACTAGACGACCATGACAAGTCCGTCGGGATCGTATCAGTGCTGCCGTCGGCTTTCTTGACTACCAGTAAAGCGAATGCACCCAAGGTATCTCCCCAAACGTTCCGTGATGTAGCAAATCCAATACGCCCAGAGTACCAGCCTTCGCCGACCTGGATGCCGATTGCATTAGAGCCATTCTGGAGAAGACTGGTAACATCGTATGTGTCGTAGACTAGTCGATGATTGTAAGATTGCCAACCAGGAGCCAATACGGCCTCTCCGACTCGATCCCCATTGATGAAAGCTTCGTAAAGCCCGTACGCAGTGATGTATAAGCGCGCCGACGTGATATCCCCATCTAGAGAGAAATCCTTCCGTAAGAGAATGGGTTGGTGGGGTGCGTCCTGCTCCGTAGTCTTGTTTGCGGCAATTACCCGCGCGCCAGACCAGTCTTCGTCGGCTAATAACCCCGTCTCGACAGGGAATGCCTCCGACCAGTCGGTATCGACGCCGCTGTCGCCGCCATACGCCTTGACTCGAACAAGGGCTGATTCGGCAGAACTAAGCGCTACTGTCGGCCAGTCTACAAGGACTGAATCTGAAGAAGTGACGTTGAAGACATCGGACTTCCCCTGTCGGGACACCTCGATGCTGTAGCCGCTCTGAGTCCAGTTCCCCGCATCGCCCTCGAACTGCCACGATATTCGAGGACTTGCCTCACCAATGCCTAGGGCGGTTCGATGATGCTCGAATGAGACTTGAAGAATTGATACTGCCATGATGGTATCAGTCCTGGCTCTCTCTGGTTATTATCACCAGAACTCGCAGATCGCGACTGGAATGTGAGGGGGCTCGACCGACCTTTGGAATTCGTCTTCATATTAAATATCAATCAAAGCTCTGCATTGCTCGGTTTATAAGTGGCCGAACGGGAAGCCTAGTGGTAAGCAATAAGAGACTGCATAATCTTGCATTCCCGCGAGGCTTCCCGGCAGCGGGGTAGATCGAGGGGAGTGAGTGGCCTTACCCGCGCGGGTACCAATCTCCCGACCAGCAAGTCGTATTATTTTGTTGTTCTGTACGACCTTGATGCGGAGAAGGGGTCCTGGGGTTTTCGGGTCGTTGGGAATGTGGATGCTCGTCGCCTTCAATCGTGGAGTTCCCCCGCAGAATCCCCGTGCTTTAAGACATCTCCGCCTACGTCATCATGCTGGTACATGTATGAATATAGAAGGTATATCGGTTGCAGAAATACCGACTGCGCGAGGTATAGTAGTGATATGATACGCTGAGTGGTTGATTTAGAGTTTTGTTACATAATATCTCGGGTGAGTGCTTGCTCAACGTATGATACGCGAAAAGAGCTTGGTGATCTGACCTCAGGCCAGCAGCACATGTATAGCAGTGTGTCCATAACTCCCGCTCCTCTGTTGCATGCAGGTCCACCCAAAACCAATTCGCTCTTTTTTTGCCGTAATCCACGTAGAAAAGCTACGGTTGTCCATGTATGACGCCGTATCATGGTCTTCATCTCACAATAAAACCCATTTCTGAATGTTATTCTACTTGTTACATCGCTCTGTGGATATCTTTGACGCTTGAATCTATCAAAATTGTATTTCGAATGTGAGGGAATAGTTGTTAATTCTTTACAGTTAAGAAGTCTGGCCGAAAAAAGACTGTGGTGGCGGCTTTGTATATCTATGATGTTCTATGGACTGTTTAAGGTGTTTCAGTTAAGAAACTGTCTGAAGACTTCATCAAAATCCCGAGCTTCGTACGAGTGAGATGTGGAAGTACAAGACAGCATGGACGGGAACAGTTTTGCTGGGGCCACTTTTTCACAGAAAAAGCTGAACACGGACCACTCGCTCTTACTTTGCTGATATTTAAGTAGTATCTAGCAATGGGGCAGTACGTAGACGAGACAGTAGCTAGCGTCTGCGTGGTGAAGGTGTCCCCCCTAAGAATCTTCGTAGGGCAGTCGCGAGCGTGCACGTATTGTCTTAAGTATATATATATTGAAGGATGTTAAAATTGACGGATTCATATAGAAATGAAGGGCATCCAGATCTGGTGCCGTCGGGTTTGCTGTCTAATCACCATTACTAATTTGGCCATGACTAACACGTGTTGCAACATTTATTCGACTCCATAGGAAAGGCATCAGCAACCTCGCTCACAATATCGTTCACAAGTGAATGTGCATAACTCCATTTAAATGTCATTTTTTTCTTTCGATTCTTGCGGTGGTTATGTACTTAGGTATCGGCGGCCGGTGATATCACCCCTGCTAGCTTCGTCTTTACAACATGTAACATGCAAGTTCTATTCTAAAGATACAAGGCAAATTTTCGACGGAAATATCTGAGCAAGCCTTCGCACGATTAAACCTTGAGACTCTTTAGATCAGCCGGTTTGATTGGGCTTATCGAAGTCTTCATCGGCTGTCGGCAGATTGCTAATAATGTTGGTGTAATGACTGATTTAAGCAGACCGGTACTTCCGTGCCGCAGCTCAGAGGCATTTCCCTTTTTAAAGCCAACTGGGTATCCAGTTTGAACGAACGGGGCTGCTAGTTTCTGCAAATATATTATGGTGTTTTTGATGTAGTATACCGTTCTCACTCAGCCAGATTTTCAGGGTCTGGGTTAACCCACGTCAAGGTGGCAGGAATCAGACGAAGCAGAAGCGAGTATAGACGCTAAGTAGTATGTATGGGCCATATCCTTGCCAACATTGTAACGGGCCAATGTAACAGAGATATCGAACCTTGATCGAAAGGTCCACATGACGTGCTGTGAAAAGACGCTGGTCTTGGCAAGTGCCTATTGGACCGGGATTTTAGCTTCAGGGCCATACATGCATCGTGGCGGCGCCCCTCACGCCAAGAATATCGAAAACAAACTACGTCGAGCTGGGTTCTAGGTACTGTGGCGCCACAAAGTGGCTATAGTGCTCCACGTCTCTTTCTGAAGAATCAATTTAGCCTGCCACTCACCAGTTCACGAATCCAATCAATTCCTTGCAGTACTATTTCTGGTTCATTTTTCTCGCAGCACATGTAGCCATGTACTAGCATGTACAAAATGCTTCCTTAACCATTGCTGTAAGAAATGAGAGGAAGAACAAATACCCGCCAACACATCTTTTGTAGGCATGTACGGCCTATAATCACAGTGCTGGGGCACTAGGCCCCTCCAACACCTCAACAACAATAATACAATACACAATGGCATTACCTGACATCCTTGCTGTTGTTGATTCTGCCAGTAAAGGACGTACACTCGATGAACCTTCTACATTACGGGTAACTTTTATTTGGACATCTCTACTTATTGTGGTGCATCTGCACTTGTCTTGAGTTAGTCTCATGCTATGCACTTCACGATATATATAGCCCACCACGGCAAGTTAGACAACCAGACGTGATATGATCTGTATTAAAGGGCCTGAGTACTTGTAATGACTCGAGATGCTAGCCCAAGCCTCACTCCGTCATAATAATCCGTCTTTGTCAAAGCACGCCGTCGAGCCCAGAATACGCCCGCGCAATGTGCAGTGGGAAATGGGTCTCATCCTTTGGGTTCCACAACCTATGGACATGTCCCCCACATCTCCGCATGATATACCGAAGCTATTCCTGATTTAGAACGTCTCGGTTAGATCCGACACGAACCTAACCAAGTCGCATTTAGATTCAACTTCAGTATACTGCCTTGTCGCCAAATCGGGTTTCGTAGGGAGGTAGAATAGTATAAGTACCTGTGTATGGAGGAGTTTGTGGAATTATGGGTCTCCTGGCAATAAGTATAACAGCGCAAGCCCCAAGTAGCCTACCAACTAGTACTTGCAAGACAGTCAGCGGCTCGAATTCAGTATGTGTCAGCTATTGGAGGCTCCAGATACTGCAGATAGGGGTTGGGTGATTAAACCATGTGTTAGGATTTGATTTACACCGTACACTATGGCTGAAGAGGACCCTAGGACCCTAGTAAAACTCGAGCAGCGAGGGACGAATCGCAGTTCACCAAAGCCTTGCCTATGGTTATGTGCTAAAACAGATTTATTAGGGAGGTAATCCACCTGTAAGTGCTCTAGAACATAACCTAGTAAAATCCAATTGGTTTTTTACTCACTAAACGAAGCTATTAAGTAGACAGCATTACCAACTCGCGTACCACCGAGAAAGGTGAACCGGCAAACGCGCAAAACAAGCACTCCTTGTCAAACTACTTAATTTCTTTCTCGTCCGTAACATATAATTCACACACAGCTATTTCGAATAGCTATACAGAGAGCTGTACGCGAGTATCGCTGCTGAGGCCTATATGTAAGCGACGTTTGGGTCACGAATACATAACTGAACACTTTGATGATGGTGTGTGTGCAGTTGCATACAATAGGTAACGTCAAGATGAACCAGAACTCGAGTCAAGCCTAGTATAGACAGGAGAACAGGGATCAACCAATAAGGATAGTCATAGTTTAGCTTTTTATCATTAGTGGTGCGCGAGGCTATAGAATGACTTACAGTTCAAAAGCAAATGCACTTCTCACTATAATAGGTGGTTCTATCTTCTGACTGCTAATTTGGCACCAGTCGCAATGCACCAGACTACAACCGTGACGCGACAGTGGAGTTATCATTGACAGATACTCGAGATTGCATCGTACATATGTGAAGGATTGACCCCGAGGACCAGCTCATTAAGTACATTTTCAAAATTCAAAAATTGGCTTATGATTGGGCTAACTTGAATCTACCGTGGTCCCGCTGTTAGGACCTTCTCCACTTCTAAGTCCTTGTGCAGTATTTAGAGGAATTGCCCTGCAGGTCACGAATACAAGGCAAGTACCAACCACACCTATAGTAATAGCATGGCCCGCGTAAAAAGTATCTCATCTCAAGGTACTTGTCGATTATCTTTCCTTGCGTGGGTACCTGCGCTGCCAAACCACTTTGTAGGGGAATTTCCAGAAACTTAGATACTAAGTTTCATATTCAATTACGAGTTCTGCAGAAAGTCTTTTCAATACATGTACCGGTTCTGCTGTACACCTACATACGTCCATGATAGCAGCTTCTGGTATGACTGGTAGGGCTGAGGCAACGTTCATACCTATACGCTGGCTCCTGTTTGTACAATCCTCGTTCAAGAGACATGATGACCTAAGGTGCTTCAAAACGCTTCATGCATTTTGTCGTTACGGATTCGCGCTTCTTAGAAAGGACCTCCCATCTTCCTGCCCGTACTCTCTATCTTATGATTGCCTGAACCAAAGGATCTCATTCGCAAGCCGCAACAAAGTAGTAGCATCTATGAGAGATGTGTTATAATGACATGCTCCCCATACTGGCATGCTATCTTGTATTCGAACGGTATGAGGCGGTATGATCATACAGTAACGTGCTTATGCAAGCATCCGCAGTAAACTTGCATATACGTCGCACAACATATTACGCTATTTTCTATACTTAATCTGGAGATGGCCTCTCCGAACTACACGTAGCCGTCGGAGAGGAGTTCGAAGTTATTTCCCGCCAATAACTCTGCCATACTTTTCTGGCATCCTTTTCTAGATATTTGCCACGCCGCCCACCAGCTATCATCTTGTGACCGCCCAACAAATGGCTGCATCGCCCATGTTCCAAATCATACGGAATATGATATCTTTTTGGAACTGCCGATTCTTATTGACCGTACTGCAGTCCCCAAAATGTGCGCACCGCCGCTCCCGCCGCCCTTACTATCGCCTATAGCATGGGCCGCCGGTAACAGCGGTCAAATGAACACCTAGAAGTCCCCGCGGCCGCCCAAATGCGCCGCCCAAATACGCCGCTCAAAACACGCCGCTACTGACCGAACGTGGTCTACATTGGCAGTCTAGTCTCGCCGACCCTCGTCTTATTACTTCTAGATGTTGGATCACATATATGTATCTATCACATAGAATCTTGCGGGATTAGTATTTCAATCAATTGTCAATTTGTTTAAAGCCTTCGGCCTCCACGAAAGCCGGCTCCTTCTAGAATCATGGTAGCAAGAAATGTCTATGGAAAATCCTCCATACAATTCCCCCTCCTATCTCAATTGCCCCCTCCCACCAGTAGGCTACCTCATATTTCGAGGTCCAGATGGAAACAGCACAAACCCTCGTGGGTAACAGATCTGCCATCGCCTGTGGTATGTTAACAAAACCCGCGGTTCCCTTGCTAGAGTAGGGGGATTTAATTCAAGAGACTATTGAGCTATTAACATTAGGCAACCAGACGACTGTCCTTGCGCGCTAGTGGAGATGCAAGAAGCTCTCGCCGGCGACCAGGCCGTCAAACATCCGGCTTGCTTATGGTGCCATTTCAGTAAAAAGGTTGTAAGTGTTCAAGACGAATGCACCTTCTTGTTTCACACAGTTTAATATTATGCAAATGGTTCCAACTTTAAGCATTACACGTTAGCTGTGGTTGTGCTGAGTTTACATATACATTGTACTATGATTATAAAATTCCTTGCGGCACAGCCGGCTAACCAGTATGGAATAGTGCGAAGGCCGTCAAAATGGACGAGGACCTTGCGATAAATGTAAAAGATTGCATGGTAGCTTGGAAATTTGTTTCCAATTTAACATCTCGCTGCATCATACCAGGAAGATGATGACTAGTATTGACACTTTAGGACGATTTCCCATCTGCACTTTCACTGACATGTCATTAGATTTCTACTGCATTGTCGTACCTGCACAACAACCCGACTACCTCGCAACGCCTCAAGGAACTTCTCAGAAGCTTGCTGCCCTACAGAATGTCGGATTGACAATTGATGAATTCTTGTGGATCTATGAAAAGACCCCTGACATCACAGAAGAACGTATTCCCATAGAAGTTATCAACAAAGTCCTCGCCATCGGAATCTTCCATCGCATCTTGTACGGCCCAGACACAATCTCCCCTGTTGAACAAGACTGGCTACGCAAAAGCAAGTACATGTCCAACAATAATCTCAGAACTATATCGAATTGGGCCGAGTTGCTATCGTCGCGAAACCAACAACCCTTTTGTGATTTCAAACAAGAAATAGAAGTACTGGAGCTGAAGGTTCTTAGCGATCTGCACCCTTATGTAGCTCTGCACTTAAAGGAGTTCAAAAGGACGGTTCAACCAGTTGACGATTACCTCTTCATTCTATCTCTTTGCTTGCGACGACTTAGTTTATATTATCTCTCTGCAGCCCAGCCATTCAATGACATGAAACAACGTGAGTCTTCCATTATATACATTTGTCTGTCTCAGACTTACTACCAAAGAATTGGCTAATATCATGCAGCCTTTCATTCGAATACACAACATAGTCAGATGATAGTCAACATCTTGGACTCGTTCTACGCCTCCATATTCTTCAAGATATCTCCACTATTCTCAAGTGACCACAACAATTCCTGGAAAGCAAGAGCGATTCAACGACACTCCTGTCTAGAAGATGCCTTCAGGTATATGGAGGAGGCCGAAGAAACATATGGTAAGTTCAATCTAGTATTTCAAAGTGATTGACTTTAACAGCTTTATATAGTACAGTACTGGCTTAACGACGCTACAAATGCTGTATATTTCACTACGTTCTGGAAGCGTCAAATGGGAGAGTCGAGAGGGTCTGCGCTTCACCAGAGAGAGCGAAAACCTATTTGCTGCTGTCACCAGCCGACAAGCTGAATCATAAGTCTTCTACGTCTTCCGGGGTGGCGGCTCCATGGCGTTGTAGTGGGGATGAGCTTTTTCCTCGCTTATCATACGATCAATCTTTTTCGCCTGATGTATACAAATCCGTTATATCGAAAACTATCTAAGTTTCCTTTAATTCATATCAGTTTTTTCTCATAGAGAGAACTCCTAAACTCACAAATAGAACTCTAAATAGCAGCACTGCGAATATTACTTTCTCCGTTGTTATTAACCGACCTTCTATAACTCAGAAGCATAACCTTTATTAGGCCATTGTCTCAGTGACTAGTAATGCTTCTTCAGGACACCACTTCAGACGTGTTTTAACCCCCATGCCTGTGCATGACGTGCATGACGCACATGATGTAATCTTATTGCTTATACAGCTAGCCCTCTAGTCGATGCGGCTCTGCGGTTTCCTATTTCTCTCTAGCCCCCCCCATCTGGCCTGGATCCTACAGTAACCTTCAGGAGCCTACAGCGATGTCAGTGGGCCCAACGGAATAACCTATTTCCATTAGGTACCTAATTGAGCGACTTAAAAGTGGAGAGAGCAGCACGGTGGAAATAGACATCCATTTTGACACTCACCTCGCTACAGTAGCCTACAGCGACCACCCCGACACTAAATAATGGAGACCATCCGGATAGATCGTTCTTGGCGGAAGAGATACATATAGCATACATCATCAAGAACCCACCCCGATGCAACGGAGTCGAGGCAGCATTCAGATGGATAAGGCACAGGGGGAAGTGGCCAAAGATCAAACCAAAAGTATTATTATCATTTATCGAACGTTCCCTTACGATTTAATTACCCGGACAAACACAGCAGTTGCAAGTCTTCAGAGTTTGTCTTTCCTCGAGGATTTCCAGACCAACGAGAAGCCACTAATCCTTTCAAAGTAGTACGGACTTAAGGGGATCCTTTCCATTCTGACCGGCCCTTTGAAACTAATAAGACACTCGTATACCATTGCAAAACCAATACACGGGTGATTGACATTCTATCCTTGTAATCCATTTCTAGCGTATCCTCACTAGTCTAGGGCTATATCGTATATACATGTGCAAATTACATTGTGGCAAGAGGAACGGCAATAATTATAGTTGGAAAGACAACTGCAGTTTATATGCGTATTTGACTGCTCTGTAATAATAGAAAGAAAGCTATGTATAGAATAGCAATATATCAGACTGAAGAACCAACTGCTACAATAAATTTTATCAAAATCAACCTCATATTTCCCTCTATTATTCGAAGTGTATATTCGTCTTTCTCCATCGCCCATTCTCGAACGAGCCAATAGTTGGATCGTATTCTGGGAATTCAAAAGGCCATTTAGAGGCCCATCGCATAGAATGAGCTCTCCCCGGATAACTTGCGGCTAGCCTTTTTCGATCACGGAGAAGAGCCTTCTTGGCGTCCTCAATGGCGTCTAGGAATCTAATATGTACGATTCCATCGAGCTTAGCGATCAATTCAATGATACTGTCAATTAATTTCAGACAGTCCAGTTGCGTATAACCGTGGATTCTCCCACCGTCTGGCTTTGTTTGATCATAGAGTGAAATATGCCTTGCGGTGGCTTCCTTTGGGGATTCAAGATTTGGTTTGGTATATACCATCATGTCACGACCATCAGCCGCAGCCTCTTTACTGGGTGCCAATTCCGCCATCCAACTTCGTTTCCCCTCCCTTTTGCTCATTTTCTTCCAATGAATAGGGATCGATGCCATCATAAGAAGTCCTAGTAACACGGTTAGGCAAGGTCTGAGACGCTCATGAAGGATCGAGATTCGGGTATGCAGTTCTACATACCAATAGCATGGAACACCCAGTAACCAGAAGCATCATCTTAATTTAAAGATTCTTTAGTTAGCGACTTCTCTTACGAGGGGTTGGCTGATGACACAAACCTTTCGTCGGCATATATTGCAGATATGTGTCGTGGTCCGTTTCCCATTCGATTGAAGATGCCAAAGAGCCTGCAATATTGGCACAATCTATATAATCCTTTTTCGCGAATGCGCTGATAAACGACTGAGTCAAATTACGTTCCACCTCATAACTCCACTTATTAACAGACTTTATTAGCTTGGGTGAAGATGAACGTGGGCTCTGATTTACTTACCGGACTTACTTCCCACTAAGATAGCTGGAATTAGCAAAGCTTTTATTTGAAGTTGAACACGCCTCGAAAAGTTGTGAAATCTAGTTTAAGCCGTAAGAGGTAATTGCAGAGATAGTTAACATACTTCATTAAACGCCCTTTGACTATATTATTCCATGTCAGTACAAGGAAATAGGGCTTTTTCGATAGATAAAAGTTTTAAAAACAAGAGGACAAAAGCTTACTACCATGGGGCTCGAAGAGTTTCCCAAAGCCTCGTTTGATGAATCCAATCTTCTGCGATTTGTTTGTTCTCAGGATAGTTATACGGCTGACCCGGCTGATCTTGGATGTTTGTGAGACGTGGTGATTCATATTCGATTACCTTGTAATTTTTAATAGGCGCCGTCACGATAAAGAGGCGGCTATTGTGGAAAAAGTTATCGCTTTTCCTCAAGAATGCGGCATCTTTCCAGAACGAGTCTGATAGTAACCTAGAGGACCATGTTGAAGGTATATGATATATTGTGCTTAGAGCGCCATCTTCGAGGAAAGCTCGGTCGCCCCCTGCCTCGAAATCGAACGCTTCGTTGGCATCTGGCCACGCATGAAAGTACTGCATTAATTGCGCTGCCTTGTACCCCCCACTAATTTCAGCTGTTTTGGAGTTAGTGACTCATTTGTAGGTCATTTATATGGCATTACTTACGTGCGAGCCTTTGTACGCCCCCGAAAAAACTATGTTCCATATAGTATCCGGCCTCATTAAATCCTTGACCATCTAAATACTTTACGCGACTTTGTTAGAATATTAACAACTAGATTATAGTCGAATGATAGGACTATACCGGCTCGTCTGGATATTCATCCGGTTTCGGTTTATTTGAGATGTTTGCCTCATGGTTATCATTCAAATCGCGAGCGAACAATATTGCGTGCATGAGTTCATGTACAATCTAAAAAGTAAAAGCTTAATCTCGAATCATATTAATAGATGATCGCCGTAGACTGACTTACTGTAATTGCTAAGTTCACTTGTAACTGACATAACTCCCCTAAAGTTACATCTGAATCTAATATGACTTCTAATAGGAGAACATCAATAAGGATAATTGAGGTGTATGGGGATTCCCCCTGGCTGACTTCGGGTTGAGAGTCCGTTACAGCGAGAGCAGTATCAAGTTCCTGAAAACCCCATACTGTCCTCTCAAGAAGCCTGTTAAGTCTAGCTTCTAATTGTTCCTCAGTCTGAGTAACAGCTATTATACTCTTTGTTAATGTGTTGGAAGTCAACTTCCACTTTTGTTCCGATCTACTTACTTTGTACATATGGGACGAAATCACTCCCTCTTTGATCACCGATGGCCTGCTCCATGGAATGGCTTAGGAGAACCGAGGCCTTCTCATAGGGTGGTTCGCCCAACACATCTGCGAAGTTTGACCAGTGATCTATGCGACCGTACAGAATCGTTCGAAGCTAAGTGCTATCAGCGTGTGGAATTCTAAGCTGCTATACAGTAGCATTAGATGGTATACCGCTTACTACATCAACAATAGCATTAGCCTATGACCCTGGTAAGCTAGCGAGGGGGGTTCATACCGCCGTCTTGTCTATCATCAATAAGGGCCCTCAGTATGCGGTTTGCTAGCTCGAGACTAACACTCAAAGCGCTCCAAATTCTCGGATCATCTACACTCCAGGTTGTGTCCGGCTTCGATTGTGCATCATCGGGCGAGAAGTGAATCCAGTCGAACCATCTCTTTTTCTGCATAAAAGGAAACCATTTCGTTTCGTCAACCTGAATCCTTTCACTTTCGTAAATCTGGAATTCTGTTCCTTCCTCGTTTTCCTCATTTAAAGCCGTGGGTGACTTTTGAGGGTTAGGAGGCGATGAGGAGGATCCAGAGACCTTTAGTTTGGAGAAGCTTCTAAAGACCCTGTCCACCAGCGATCGTCGGTGTCCCCCTGCTACGGCTACCGAGCCAGTGCTCGTAGAAAACATGAGACGACGGTTCAACGCCGCGAGTTGAAATGTCCGAGCACCCCGAAGGACTTTTCGTTGGAATGCCTCGCTCCATAATACATTGTCTATGTCTTTATAGTTCTGGGGACGGTGATTTTTGTTTGGATCTGGATCCTGGTCGTAGTTTTTTGGATCGTTTATTCTTGGAAACTGAGGCGCTATTAATGAATGTTTAGTGTTCTTTACTATGACAGTAGAGTCATCTATGGGAAATCGCTTTGCCCATGGAGATGAGGGTGGGTTGGAACGTCTAAAAAGCCTCCTTCGGTAATCCATGATTATAGTTATCCTGTGTAAGAATGTTGAAGGAAGCAGACGAAGGATCGATCTAACTCCTATATCAAGACTCATAGAAATTTATGCTCTAGCCATTTATGGAAATCGGCTTGATGGGCAAGAATGCCCGAATGCATAACCTGAGAACAAAGAGGGGATGAATCAGATTTTTGAGTGCCTTCAAATCCTCAATATTTCTGATCACAAACTGTTACAAAGGTAATTTTTCGTCATTATGAGATATCATTCGAATTTCCATAGACAGCTTGTAATTAGTAGCACTCATGATACTTTAATCTGTCAGCAAACTATTTCGATTTTGCCAGCATTACATTAACATGACCGAGATAAAATTTACTGGCAGCATCGGCCCTTTGTTTGGTTCGCTGTTGACAAAGGATTCTTGTCCAGCACTGGTCAGGTATTACTCCTAGCCGTATGACTTATTACCATGAACGTTTCACTTACAGCTCCTAAGACTGGTAGTGCAAAAAGTGGATCTCCCATATATCTTATATCAGGCTTTTTCATTTTATACCAACAAACTGCTAAGAAGGAGGAAAATAAGCAGTTCCGGCATTGACACAATCCATAGCTAGCCTTGTTCTCACTTTCAAGGGAAAATATACGCTCGACGCTCGTCCAGCGGGCACCGGCATGACGAATGGTCCGTATACATTACGATGGAACTGAAACGCGGCGGAATATGGAGCCTGGGGTCGGCCGTTGGATTAATTAGCACGGAGCTTCGAATACAAACTACCTGAGTATGTACTGGCCATGGGACGTGGCAGGTGCATCGGCACCTGTTCAAGTCGCTGACGGGTTTTCCCTGTGGGGTTTTACCAGCGTGAGCACGAGATATCCTGGAACAGCAGGAGGTATTATACCTCCAAAGCAAATGCTCAAGGGCGGGTAGGATATAACAAAATATGCTTGGAGGATCAGGTTATAGTGGCCAAAAGCTACGATATGGTGAGCCAACGAAGGCATGATCTGGTGTCATTCTTGTATATAAGATCGTAAATACGTCCCAGTACCCCATGGGAGGTCGTTGTTTAGATTTTTCGTACAATATAGCATATATTGCCGCGGAGCCCTTCCTTCGTTCGTGTGCCCAGTGCAACAGCTACTATCCTAGCCAAGTTTCTTACTGGTATATTCTTACACGTTAGTACTTACGAACCGTTTCATCTAGCAATTTTAAGACATAAAGCCGACTTTATCATGTAGTACATAATAATCATCACTTACCTACAACAAATTTTCCCTCCTCATGACAATAAGCTTATTGTAAGCCTACATCCAATTGGACCCTGAGCGCCTCCCAGGATATTATCCCGCTCTATGCAATGGAGCCGAGGCGGCATTCAAATATCCTAAAATCTCTTCATCAGGCGGCAAGAGCCCTCGTTTTAAGGCTTAAATCTTCTGCTCCCTCGCCCCGCGTGGATACTTGCATAAGACGACGTAGGCTTCCCGGCGGCCCTTTCTTCCTTCCACCCCCCGCTTCCGGGGTTCATGCTAAGTCGTAAACTCCGTTTGTTACACACGAGGCTATAATAGGGTTCGGCCATCCCACTTCCCCCGGATTGGCAGAAAATCACGGAATAAGCGCTGATATTCGTAATATCCGATCGGGGGGGTCGAACTCTCTTGTTAATGCCGTAGGCTAGTTAAACATCCTCCTTAACCACGATAGGTTAAATGTGGGTATCGTGGGTACCCTTGAGTTAAGCTTATTAGTAAGATAGGGCTGTTAGTTGATCCTTGAAATGCATTTACAGTAGCGTAGTGTAGACCGCCACAATAAACCATGCATAAGAGTCTAACAGTAAAAATATACAATCTTGGGCTGTGCTTTGCTGGGTGTAATTGTGTGTAGTCTCGATGCGACTCTCGAGTGCGAAAGATACTGGGTGCGCATATTTATAGGGTTTCAAGATACCAACGTATCCAGGATCATGAAAGTAACCTTTGATGCTAATACGACGAGCTCTTTAGCAACTTCAAGCCAGGGCTCATGCGACACAGTGTCCAGTAAGACGTTCTATTTATGTTGCCCCTCAAAAGCTGACTTCAATGTTGACCGCTAAAAGATGACAGGACTCTCGGGATTATCTCCCTTTTTAATCAAAGCCCGACATCTAGCATTTAAGTCATGTTAGTTCCTTATGAAGAAAGTTCCTAGTATCTGGTAACTTAGAGATAAAGATGGCTTCCAACTTAATCACTGCCCTCACGGCGCAGTGCCCGGATATTCCCTTTATTACTCCCTCTGATGCGAACTTCGAAGCCACACGTGCATGCTACGTTAAGCGGGATAACGATGTTCCCTTCGCCATTGCGCGTCCCCAGAATGCCGAACATGTTCAGCGGCTAATACAATATTGCACGAAGAATGCGGTTGACTTTGTTGTGCGAAGCGGCGGTCATGATTGCGCCGGCCGAAGCCAGGTTGCCGGAGCGCTGTCTATCGACCTGCGCGATATCAAACACGTCAACGTTAGCGCAGACGAGAAAACTGCCACTGTAGGCGGTGGGATTATCTTTCGAGACTTGACCAAAGAACTGGATGCCAGAGGACTAATCACTCCAGTGTGAGCATCCATTCCGGTCCCAACACCCAGCAAACCGTCGTAAGATCATTAATGTTTTGAATATAGGGGTACTGTTGCCAGTGTGGGTTATGTTGGCTGGGCCACCCTTGGCGGCTATGGGCCCTTCTCTACTAGCCACGGTCTCGGTGTCGACCAGATTGTCGGGGCCAGGGTCGTTAATGCTAAAGGGGAGCTTGTTGAGGCAGGCGCCGAACTTCTACAAGGTATCCGAGGCGGTGGTGGAATCTTCGGGGTGATCACTGAATTGACAATCAAGGTCTACCCCCTAAAAGAGGTAAGTTAATACGCGCTTAATCAGTGACGAGTCTCTATTAAGCAATATTTCTCGTAGCTCTTTACATCTCTATTGGTCTACGAGTCAAGTGACCTAAAAGCTACGTGGACATCCTACGCCGAAGGATACGAAAAACTAGTCGCAGCAGAGCCCTTGCCCCGCGCCCTCCAGCTTCAACCCTTCGGGATTGAGCTTCCCGGCGTTGGAAAAGTACTAGCAATTGGGGCAACGTGGGCCGACGCTAACCAGGAAGAAGGTAAGAAATGGTTCGACAAGATCGCTGCTCTCGGGACCTGCATCATGAACAACCCCGAGCCCAAGTCCGTGTCGGCGTTCACCGAATTCAACGAGACACTGATAGTCTACGGCTCCTATGGACGAGGCTACACACTGAACCTAGCCAAATATTCAACAAAAACGGCCGAGGTACTCGCGAAGTGCACGAGTCTGATCCCAGGGGGTGGTATCGCATTATCAGTCCATAGCCTTCGCGCTCCAGCGCCCAGCAAGGAGTCTGTGTTCGGCTCCCGGGTCGACCACCTCATGCTTGAATTTGTCGCTATAACAGGCGTGCAAGAGCTAGAAATCAAAGGCGCCGAATGGGCGCGCGAATTCATGCAGGCGCTCAAGGAGGCCGATCCAGAAAACGTGCTTGAGTCATCTTACGTATCGCTCATGGGTGATGAAGACTCGGATTACAAGAAGATCTACGGTGAGCACTACGACAAGCTAGTGGAGTTGAAGAGGAAGTACGATCCAGACAATGTTTTTAAATATGCTGTACCTCGGCTCTCCGTGTAGATGTACTACAGTCTAGAGGGGCGAGCAATTACCCATCAACGCTGGAATTACGTTATATAGACCTAAGGAGTATCAAGAGTATCTACGATATTTGAATGATTACCATCTTCCGCCTTCGAAAACATGATATAATAATCTCAAAGAAATCTTTATTGTCTCACGTAGAGAACGGAAAGCGTCATCGCTAAACATGAAACGCTAATGTCAAGAGAACCTATTTTTAAAGCAAGACTGAATACCTTTCTATCTCTATGCTCACATCACCTTTAAAATTTGTCTGTGATCATCAATGTGAAGAACGCTGCAGATCTGAGGCGACCATCGTTGCGCGTCTCTCTCATATGATCATAAGTGTTCGGTTCGGACCGAGGCCAGGTAACACTGAAACAGACTAGATTCCGAGTTTCACTCACACTATTAATGAAATATCCAAGGTGATCATCACTCATGCTGCTAACATAAATTGAAAAGGGAGATCCCATCGATCGGGTATTTCCGTGTTTTACTCAGTAGCCTTGTTGTGTAACTCTTGACGAGAAGTCTACCAGGGCATCCACGTATTCCCGGTGTATGCTGCCATATTGAAAGTCAGTATCATCTAGGCTGGATACTATGCGACACGTCAAGCCAACGATTCATAGCACGAATTCACTAAAGATAAAACAAGACATGACATAAACCGTCCCTTCCATTCCAGATACAGGACTTTTAAAATGATGACAATATATCAGTGTGTCTATACGAGCTTCAGAAATTTTGCACTACGTAACGTACCGTTATTTATAATAAGCCACTTTAATGGCGGCCCAACCTACAACCGATGGTGAACACGGCGTGCAAGTTTGTGTAAGTAGTTTCAGCCATAAAGAATGGAGCCCGAAGTTTCCACTCGACAATTAGGTCAAGGGATGACTACATGTGGCTCTCCTTAGTAATTAGCGACGCAGGCGCCGAGCAATAACAATATGTATACGTGCTTAGCCAGCAAGACAGTATTTCGCCTCATGTCATGACGCTGGTGTAATATTTGATAATGGGAAACTGGTATTAGTGATGCAGGGTAAGGGTTAAATTCCACCATAATCGCCGGAGAAGCAATCAAGGAAGAATGGAATTCACAGGATATAAAGTGCCTTAGATTCTACTCAGTTACCTAGCTGATAGGATAAGACTAAAAAGCAAACATTTTAGGTACCCTGCTCAGCTGAAGATGGTGCGGCAAAATTGTCTTACACAACGCCGCATATCCCTAATTTCTTCAAACTGACTTCGAACGACAAGGTTCCCGTAGTTTGTGTGGGTTTCAATCAGCGCATCCAATCCTTCGCTTCGGTAGTGACTAGACGTCTCTGTAGTGAAACATCTCCGCTGCCAATGACTGGAAATTAAACGTTGAGGCTACCCTGTGGGCTATTCAGGTTGCACAGGGCTTTTGCCCGCCGTGGAGCCCTTTGATAGTCTGCACAGCCCTGTATGACGATGAGTTAGGTACTTGAGAGGTATGTAGGAGAGATGAGAGACATATATGGCCTCATTTTCTGCAAAGTTTCCTATGGCGTGAACGACCAAATGAATAATTTTGAGAAATAAGTATTGCTTCTTTTCAACAGATTTCTAAGACACATTATCAAGCCTACTACTTCACCATCGAGCAATCAGCTCGCACGCAAACCCGCTATAATCTGAGCACAAGCAACAAACATGTTGGATTACATTGAGAACATCACACAGCTCCCAGAAGCTCCGAACGGACGCAGCAGGGGCAAACGCATCCTAAAGGACGGACGATACACCAAAGGCCTCCTAGAATGGACGACGTGTTCCCCAGAGCTACTCCGCTACTACCTCAAGGACGTCGAAGAGCGGCTCCCTACATCCGGCGGCCGGGCGGAAGAGGTGCACACCATGAAGATCAACGGGCTCTTCCGCCAGGGATACCGGACGGCCATATTCTACGAGTGCGAGGAGTCGCCCATCGACTTGCGGGAGGTACTTCTCAAAGTCCCAAAACCACCAGACTACGTCATTCGTTCCTTAGCTAAAGTTATCGCCACGCAAGTCCGGTCGCTGCACGTGCACTTCCAAATAGACCATACATCACTGCGGACCGAGAGTTTCGTCTTTCGGGGGAAGCCCGTCGATTACAATCGGCCGTACCTCCTCGACATGGTTCGACAACCAGTCCCCGAGATGTACCGACATCCGGAGTACCGGGCCGATGGGGAACGGGCCTGGTTCTACCAGGTTTGGGCATTGATGATGATTCTGTCTGAGATCGCTGAGTGGAAGCCGCTAGATTATGTGACACCTGGAGAGGGAGGAGCGGAGTTGCTGAGGAGAAAGTTGAATCGGAAGAGACAGGTGACGAGCACGGAGTGGAAGAGTGGACTCCACCCCCAGGTTTTCAGACTTGGTTTTGACTTCCTCGATGCCGATCGAGAGACGCTGGAAACGTATAGTCGCTGGCGCGTCAAGCGGTTTTACGATGAGCTGTGCGAACTTCTATCGCCGAGCTAGGAGTAGTCGTGGAACAAGTTTCCGGTCTCGGGATTTTGAAAACTGAAATGCTGGAGGTTTACCATGCCTTTCCTCCCTATTTCCTTTTCCTTTTTGGCGTCTTCAATAATGCATTGGAATTTTAATAGATTTCTTACGTTTATCACCATTCTCGTGTACTAGGGGGTGTTAATAGTGTCTGGCTGGTCCAGGGGGAGTATTAATTTGACGACAATGCTGGTCGCTATAGACATGATTTTCATTTTGGCAGGTGTTATTATCTCTGTTAGAAGGTTGGAATTGTTTCTTGATTAGAAGCATAATATTAGTAATCAGCCTGTTTTGCGCCTCAGCCTATATATCATTGGATAAACTATCCAACTCAATCGTTTAACTGTCAAACCACTCCTTTTACCATAAAAAGTGAAATTAGAAACGATCTATGAAGCAATGACTCAAGACTTCAACACAAACTAAGTGCTGCATCAAAAGGAGTCACATAAACAACCTTGTAACTCCTATATCAACCCAACCTTTAAAAGCCGTCTATTTCTTCAGGTATCGTTCTTCACCCAGGTACCCATACTCCATAGCCTTCCGAACCGCCATTTTCAATCCTTTTTCTTTATCTCCAGCTGTCTCAAACCGAAGAATCCAGTTCCGTACCGTTATATAGATGTAGCAACCTCTACCTTGCCAGCCTAGACCCCCAAACCCGAAGTAAAGACCAACAATAAATATGTTGACGCTTGCAATCCCAATAACCGGTCCTTGGTCCTATATAGAACGCCACAAAACACCGCGCAATTCAGCATAGATAGCTGACCCATCATCGTACAATCAAGAAACATTAAAGATGCGGGGCATCGCATCAAGCGACACATCTCGCGCATCGCAGCCGGCTTCCTCACGCCGGAGGAAATACTCGTTAACAGGCAGCCTACAACATAGACATCCTGTAAATGGGGGCCTTTATATCAAGCCCTCGAGCTTTTCGCCATGCGTTCATCTGGGTTTGGCACCACCAACGGCTTCATGAGCCTGTTGTTCCCAACGAAATAGACCTTGCTGAGTAAAGCTAAGTTTTGGTGCTTCGTCATTATCCTCGGATCCACGTAGTATACGAAATGTCCTGCAATTTAGAGCGTCGCTATCCATCTTAGATGGATTCGTGGTATAGACTTAACCGTATCATCTAAGACAAAGCCGTTTGTGGAATTGGGCGACATCTGGCGTCTCGATATAATCATCATACGAACGTTTGGAGCTGATAATTTCAGTGGAGTAGCTTGGTGTATCATCACAGATGGCCATGCCTTCTGGTGTTTCACAGGCCTGCGGCGTGTCAAGAGACGATATTGACAGTGTAGGAGAAAGAGATCGACCGCCCATGTTGCCAGTGTGGTGTGATCTTGGTCTATCTTGCGATAATTCAGTGTGATCAGCGTCGTCCTGGCCTTGCTGACTATCTCCAAAGCGATCCCGATACCGATGATGTGCAGAGCTACGATGTCTCTCGCGCCCCTTCCTACGTTCTGAAGTGTAGTATGGATAATCGTACGAACTAGACTCTTGGCTACAGCCACTGCCCGCATCATCGTCAGACTCGTCGGACTCGTCAGATTCATCACACTCATAGAACCCGTCAGCACCTGGAAATTGCGGAGCTGTGATTGCTGGGGACGGGAATATGTGACTAATCTCAGCGATGCCTTCGCTATCAAGCTCGACTGTTGACTCCTCTGCCGTCTTGGCGTCAAAGAGACGGACAGTGTATCTTAAGGGGCCACTAAGAAACCTGTAATTCGCGTCGCTTAAAATATGGAAAGCGAAACAGGCAAAGAGGTGCTCGCGGGTAACGCCATCAAACCTTATCGGAGAGTGATTATAATTGTTGCTCCGGACTTGGTGACCCGCTATATTCATGATGTCCTGGAGAATCAATTCCGGATGCAGTTCAAAGTGCTTAGGGCGATAATGATGATGGAGCATCAAGTCCATCCGATGATAGGGGAAATAGCGCTCGATATCGGTAGAAAGACATGGAACACCAGTTCCATGCTTGCGGCAGAACCTCTCCATCAGATTGCTATCGCACCAAGACGTGTGAGAAAAGGGGGCGACGCGAGAAACGTCAGTCTCTTTGAAACATACTGGCTCACCAACGCCGTCACGATGACCAACTCTGCCGTCAGTCGGATGCTCGGGCCCAGGCAGGCTTGCCCACTGTGGTGGGAGCCCCTGGTGGGGGAAGCGCCAGTGGTCGAAGCTCGGTACGACAGGATAGCAGAACGCGGGTGTGTCAACAACAAAGTAGTAGATGAAGTCGCCGTCTGCACGTAACAGTCCGTCGGCAGGCCGTTCGACCCTGGTATACACACCTTTTCGGTCCTTCAGCGCGAAATATGCGCCTTCGTCATAGCGGTTGCAGGCAACAATACCACAGGCAGCTTTGGCCGTGTCGTAGCCAAGTCCCGTGATGATTTGAGCGCCCTTCAGGACATATTCGACGGCGGCCAGGGTGAGGAGTGGTGGGGCCGTGTCGGGATATGAGGGATGGAAAAAGGCGATGAACTTGCGGCCGCCGACGGCGCGGGATGAGGATTGTTCAGATTGGGGTCGAGGCATCGTAGGGTTGCATCACATCGCAGATCCCAGATGTCGGCTCCAGAGCCAGGGTTATGTATAAGCATAGGCGAGAGCGGAAACGAGTATGATTGCATCCGTGCGACGCGTTGCACGCATATTGATTAACGTTGGTCCAATCTGATGAGACCTCCAGGCTCCCTTATTACGACGCCTAAGGGATGTACTTACACAGGGAGGGATGTCGGCTAAGCCGAAGATCCGGGGCATGCTAGACTGCGGGGCAGAGACCCTATTCAGCCCTATAATCGTGCACTAAAATAGGTAGCTTCCAGTCTTCTTCGATGCGCCCCCTTGTATAGTGGGTTCTTTGCGACAACATGAAGAACATGATCTATGAGCATATGGACTACTTCACTTTATTAAATGCTACTTGTGTTATTTTTTCTCTTTTTGAGAATTAATTTAGCCGCTCAGGTGGCACTTGCCTATTATTGTGACAGAAGAGCCGAGTCAAAGAAACAGAATTCTAGTAGTCATCTATGGCGAAGAAGTTCCTCGGAATCTACGAGTTGCTTACCCCGAAATGCTGTTCAAGAAAGACTGTGTCTCGACTGATCTCCGCTCGCTTCAGCACCGGATCGACCCTCGAAGGCGTATCTAGCTTGTGGCTAGCTAAGTACGCGAGTACCTTCAACTCGCCTCGTGCACCATAACTCCCTAAATCTTCAACAAAGATCCAGCAACGTATTATTCCATTCTTCTACCTGCCTAATTTCTATTATTATTATACCAATATAGGTTCTCGCTATTGAACTGCCGACTTTGTACTGTAAATTGCTTATGCAAGTGCTCCTAATTATTTGTACGTGAAGAATATTTCCAGCTAATTTTACGCTAATTGAATTTATAGGTTTTTCCCGCTATACCGCGGAACCGTATCTACTTAATGTTTTAGCCGTGAGAAGCGAGCCTGGATAGACGAGCATGTACGGGAAACGGCAGCCGACCGGAGGCCGGTGTTGTTGGACAACTTCTACCGCGTAAATGATTGGGTCTGGGAATATTTCGACCCGAGAAGAGATACGACAGTCGGCGCACATCGCCGGGCCGGGCCCACCCACCTGCCAGAAGACAAAGACCGGTTCCCCAAATTTCAGCCGGCCCATACCGAGTTGCGACTATTGCATCGGATGTTTCTTTGCACCTGGTGGAATTTCATTTTCGACAACCTCAACGATCTCCGGTGTCAAACCCAGGTACTCAGTAATCGCGACAAGGATATCGGCCTGGGCGGTCCTCATTCGTCGGATTTCATCCCCGTCAAGTGAACGCCGGTATATGTTGGACATTCGTATCTAGTTGGGATTAATTTCGATATCGTGATGCCCGATCCGAAAGGTGTATACGTGATGTCCTGCGGCAATCTGCATCACCGGACGAACCTGTAGCCACTTGGGAAGGACAATATGTTGATGGACTAAGTCACTCTAGAAATATACGTAAAGTCGAGGAAGGGTTCCTCGTCCAGATCTGCACCATCCAGGACGATGGTTATTCGTTCTGGAGGACGAGGTGTAACCACTAACGCCAGCTCAATTCTTTTCCTCACTTCCTGTGCCACGGGATTGTCTGCCTCTTGTGCCCGGAGTTTAGCTATGAATGCTCGCATTGCCTGAAGTCGTTACGCCGCCATATCGCCGGTGTAATAAAACTTGCGAGATTAGAAAAGGAATTAGTTGGGTTAGAGAGAGTTCAGCGTCTATTGTCATAGATAATCCGGGACGGTCCCGTGTGAACAGCAATAGGTATATAAAGAATCGATTTCTAGGGTAGTAAATCGAGCGACTCCGCGTCGGACGCATCAGCAGCTTTACCACAGTGCTAGTTGTATACACGCAACCACGAAGATAAACTTCTCAGTGACGATAAGGAATAGTCAACCAATTTTTGTGATTGCTAGAGTTGTGCTAGTTAAATTAGCAATAACTACAAGCAGCGTGCTCTAATCACCGGCAGTGCAAAGCAGCCTTACTGCGTACAAGATTATAGCGAGTACGCAATGAGAGCCCAGTTGAGGACTCCCTTCTAAACGCCACCTCAGTCTACCCCGATCACGCTGAAGCAATCTAGTTATTCAAACCTGTGATATGATCATTGTGTCTGGTATCTTCCTACTAAATTCCGCTCCCCAGCGTTACCAGAAATCGTCTTCGCTTTCATATTCTTGAAGGTTCCCCTCATCTTTTACCACCAAATCTACAGCATCTATGAAACGGTGTGACTCACACTCATCTGAATCATCGTCGTTATCGTAGTTGTCGAGATAGATACGCTCAAGGGAAACGTACACATCCGCAAAACCGGCAATACCAAATTTCCATTCATCCAGAGGCACAGCCATATCGTGTGTAATTTCTACATCACGAAAACGACGACCTGAGCCGAATTTACCGTCAAAACTACTATAATGCAAGCGGTCGGACTTTTTTTCGACGACGGAAGTCGTTTCGTAACCATCTTGTTGGTTTGGTATCCGGAAATCGTTATCACCACTGATTCTGTCATGGTATGCACTGTTTCCTAGTGCTACCCTATATTGCCCGCACTTTGCCCCCTGAGTCAGATCGTCGTGGGAATGATCCAGGTCGTCCAGACGTATAAAAAGAACGCAGAGCATTAGCGATATTTTAGAGGAAGAATAGGTGATATCCAAACTAAAAATTGGGCCACGTCGCGAACTGGGGCATTTGACCCGTCCGTCGACCGATGATAACGTGACATCACCATATGTTGACCAAGACTTTATCAATGGATACTCCGTGACGTGTCTTCTTATTACAAGATCCCCAGCTTGGGGAGGGCAAAATACCACCGGCGAAATCGTAAATTCATTTTTGAAAAGCGCCAACTTTGCTATCCTTATCGCCTTGGAGGTAAATGCATCGTTGAACATCATCTCGTAGGTTCGGGAGTACTTGTTCTCAGCTCCAGTGATCGTAATAGTTATGTATTGAAACTTTGTGTGTGAAATGTCCCATCGTCCGCATGGGATCACCATAAACTCGAATTTCAGCAATCGGGCTACTAGACGGCATATATTAATTATCGTCACATATATATGAATGGGAGATTCTCATGCTTGATATTATTTAGGATGACGAGATGGTCAGAGACACGAAGCTACTCACCCATGAGTGGACCATTTACGTGAAAGGCGAGATTGACTCCAAAAGTAAATTTTGGCAAGTTCACTCGCGCCGTGCGGCCGAATAAGTGAGAAACTGGGAGTGAGGGCGTTTTGGGTACCATTCTGTAATCGCGGTCGCCTTCGAAGTAGCCCGCTATATCTGGTGGAGGAATAACCCAGCCGGAGTGCTCAAAATCTTTAGGACTCTCAGCAAGAAGGCCAAAAAGATTTTCAATGACTTCGTCAGGGTCTAACTGTATAGGTTTTGACCCGAAAATCTGCTGATCGTCATGTACCGCATTCGGTAGCTCCTCGACGAACCTACCCCAAGCGAACAACGAAAAGTCCTCGGGATATTCGTTAATAAGAATTTCTTGCAGTCTTTTGAAGGCTTTCCAACCCTCGCCATATATAAGTGGCATATTTACGTCGAAAATTCCTAGGAGACAATATGCCATATCCTCATCTCGCGAGGTGGTTCGTTTTGCCGCCCAAGACATCCTCTGTGCAATAGTAGCATGTTCAAGACTTCTTCCAGTTAAGAAAGGCTCATTAATGCCGGTAACGGTCGCAATGTGAGATGAGAGTCTGGAACGTGTCCCAAGAGCGTGCCAGCTACTCGAATAGAAGACTACCTCACGAGGAGCAATCAATTCTTGCAATGTCCAGCCACGGGTCACCCAGCGGCATCCTGCCAAGTTAGACTCGATATCATCTTCAACATCGTTAAGATATGCGTAACAGACAGTAGCATTTCGGTACCACTGGAACATGGAATTGATAGCTTCAGTTATTTCAGCGCTGCTAGTTTTATCGATGCAACAACTTAGAGACAGAATATTAGTAGCTCGTAGGTCTATTCATCGCATTCATTTCGCGTGCTTACGTATCAATCCACACCCATTCGAAGCCGTCGGCAGCTGCTTGTTGGCAGCAGAGCTTGATCTTCTTGAAGCCTTCTTTCCTTTCAACAAATTTAGAAGGCTCCGATTGCCAATCTCGGAACGTAACCTCCTCATTCCCCCAAGTATGAGTTAGAATGGCGTAGGGCGGTGCTTGTTTGTAGGAGATGAACTCTTTTATCTCCCATGAGCAAGAATTAAGCAGCCACATTGTGAATCGCGGATAGAAACGTTATATGGAAGCCAGGATAGGTTTATAGTGAAGAAAGAAAGATACCAGTAAGCACGGGATTCTGTACTGGCTCTTGGAGGAGAAATGGGGGAGTATCAGCTGTCTTTCGGGGGGGCTGCTTAGGTGCCTAAAGACGGGATTCGCCGAGGGTTACACGAGCCTCGTCGCAGTGCACACGAGGCACACAAGGCACACAAGCATATAGCCGAGGTACTGGATATTTAGGCAAAGAGGCTTCAACATATCGTAGGATAGCGTCGGACGAAGGTATTCCAAAGCCTACGGCTAGGCTGGAATTTTGCATATTGAGCACTTAGTAGCTTTACGTTTCGCGTCTTTAACGCTGGTAAATGGAAGACATAGAGTAAGTGATGCTCGCCATCGTATAGATCAATGCGATCCAATCAATTTACTGTTTACGAAGAACCGACTTTTAGATTCCAATGCAAGTTTTTGTTTTCCAGTCCCCAAAGCGCCTAAACAACCCCCAACCCAACAAATTGCACCCGTGACTACGCTACCAGATCCAAGTGGTAGGAACGGATGATACTGTCGGTATCGTCGATGGCCAGGGGACGGATGTCGGCCATCTGCTTGATCTTGGCGGTCCTATTTTCTCATGGTCAGTAGTTGTTTGGATATCGCTGCCAGAAGAAACATACACCTCCTTGACCTGTTCGTCCGTCATCTTAAGACCAAGTTGCTCGACACGAGACTTGACGGCGTTCCACCCTGTGATTCTCGAGTTGATCGACACGTAGCGCGTTACTGGAGGAGAGTCAGCATCGCGCGAGCTGGGAAAACCAGAAACAATGCGATAAGACTCACATCCGAACAAGCTGGGGTCAATGATTTCGTAAGTTGAAGGATTCGCGAGAATCGCTATGACGATTAGCACCAGATCGAGAAGCGGATGATTTCTCTAATCATACCTTTAGCGTGAATGCCCGCCTTATGCGTACTATTTTCGATGTTAGCTAAGTATTGTATCTCAAGCAGAAGTGTGTGTTGCGTAGGTGTGTGTGACCCAGATCACCGTGTAATGTTATGGATCCAAAGCATCATCCTATAATATTTAGAGATGTCGACAGCTGTCAAATAATGACTCACAATGCGCAGAACCCTGTAATTGGGTTGTTGAACTTTCAAGCCAAGAGTTAGTAAGTAGTCTTTAATAGCTTGGTACCGTCTTCTTACAGGAATGTTGATTTGCACAGCATCGGCGACCAACTCCTCTAAACTCTTAAGAGCCTTAAGGTTGTACTTCTTAGTAACGTATTCAGGAGCAGTTACGACCATGCGAGCCATTAACGCGCCACTATAATTCATTAGTAGACGCCCCTTTAACTCGATGTTCTGATATCCTAGACTGTGGTGTGTACTTACAGCGGAGTGATGCCGTTGCGTTCACCAATGCCCAATACACCTATCCTAGTTAGATATAAGATTGAAAGGAATAAGGGGGGAATTTTACTTGTGTCAATATGTGTAGCGCCCGCTTCAAGGGCCGATAGGGCATTAGCGACAGCACAGCCAGTGTCGTCGTGGAAATGTGTTTCTTTTCAAATTCAGTCAGTATTCGAAATTAGGGAGAGGGTCAGGATAATAGGGGTCATACCAATGTCACAGCCCACAACGCCTAGCTTTATCGTTAGCTAAATAGTCGAAAATTCGAGGTATGCTGACTTGCCTCGCAGCGTCCTAATCAGATCGTAAACCATTCTCGGCGTGGCTCCTCCTACTGTGTCTGCAACGCCACTGTTGTCTATTAGTTGCTATAACGCCTTCTGCCGTCATTGTTAACAAACTCACACTCGGTTGACACCTGCCTTATCTACTGCCTTGTAGAGGGAGAGGATATCGACAAGGTCTGAGCGGAATGAGTCCTCAGAAGAAAAGCGAACTTCAACACCCTGGCTATAGTATGGGTCAGTGATCGAGGTTCAACTGTAGGCATAAGGTGGAGTATCTAGGCGCACCTTTTGACATAGTCTATCACCTCCAGGGCAATGGATTTGATCATATCCATGCTCTTTCCATGGCTGTACTCTCGTAGGAAGCTTGAAGTTCCGATGACAAGATCGACACCGTCCACACCACACTCAACCGCCTTCTTGGCGTCTTCCATATTGCATCGTACGTCTGTCTGCAGTCAGAAATAAGGTGAACTTCGCAGTCGCAGGTAATAGTGGAGACAGACGAGTAAGAATCTTAGCCTGAGCTTATGGTCAGCATCGACTCCAAATTTAATGAATATGACATCAAGGCTAACCTTTAGACCCAGCTGACAGATTTTCTTGCAGTCCTCGTATGATTGAGGGGACGATACAGGTGACGTAACCTCAATCATATCGACACCGAATGCATCTAAAGCGCGCGCACTATTTGTACGAGGGTCAGCATTTAGCCCATCCACTCTGCCGTCCCGCAGCATCTCAGTCTCACATCTTGATCTTGGTCTCGGTATCGAAGAAGGCATTGGCGAACTGTAATCAATTAGTTTCGGAGTAAATTGAGCTTCATAGCTTCCGTGTCACGAGGAAGACTGGAGGGAGATTTGGACAAGTTAGTGTCCCGGCTTCCGCGGCATGAGGACAACTGCAGGGCACGATGCTTACCTGCTCGCCCTCTCTAAGCGTACTCTCGATGATCTTGAAGCTGTTGACATTGGAGATGTAGTCATGAACAGACTGGTAGGGAGAAGTCTTGGGCTGGCCCCTCGCTGGGTAGACTCCGTCGGCGGTCGAGGCGGATGGAGGGTCGACAGTCGAGATGGTGGCTGTAGCCGCGGGGGCACTGCCTGCAGTATCTCCGTTGCAGGTTCCGCACATGATGGGCGATGCGCTTGCGATTCTAATTGATGTTGGAACTGGACGTGATAATGACAATTAAGTGTAAATAACAATGGCAATTGAGTGTAAATAACGTTGACAGTGTTGTTGACAGATTTGTCGTCAGTGGTTGTCGGGAAGAATTTTATAGAGTTCCCCGCGGTACGGACCGCGCTGGACGTGAGTCAAGAATTGGTGGGGTTAGCCAGGGCGCAATTAACCCGCCAAACAATGACGTATCAAGCCCCAGAGCTTCGCCGAAATCGGTAACAAATCTACAAAAATTAACATCCCTACGGCAATTCTATTTCGGCTACTTTTCAAACGTTCTGATGAAAAAAATCAGTAAGGATAGAATACATAAAAATGAAAATAAGAATTGTGAATTGCACCACTAAATTTACTACTATCGAAACTCTGAGTTGCCTAGCCAATCGTTTAGTCTAATGGAAAAGTTAATTGTGAAGTTGAATAAAATAGGGGTGATATCACGACTCTGAATCACTAGCTCCTTGTTCCGGAAACATCTCCATGCGAGCAACTCCTAGCTCGGAGTTGCCATCTCCCATTAACAAGTCAACCCGGCTCTGGTCCCATTTTCTTCTCACAACCTCGTCTTGGACGAAGGCTCGAATCTTCCCTCCCCAGGTCAAGTTTTCATTGTAGAGCTCCTCGCTCTCCATTTCCACAACATTAACATCACCATATGACAATGTCTCGCTCAAGGGATATGAGCCTGCAAAGTCCCAGTCAAGCACGGCAGTGATCTGGTCGCCACGCGCCAAGATGTTCCGTCCTTGGAAATCCCCGTGGACCAAGACGAATGGCTCATCGACGATATCGGTCTCCGACAGGGCTTTTCGCTTCTTCCTGAGCTCCTCCACAAATTCCCAAACGGGTACGTCAACAAAGAGATCTTCATCAATGTCTTCGCCTGGTGCGTGCGTGTAATAATAGATCTCCCTATCGTAACAGCTAAGAATGTACTCCTTAGTCGACTTATAAGGCCCAATCGCGTAGCACTCATTGCGATGAAATTTCCCGCGCCCTTTGAAAAGCTTGCACCCCTCAACCGTGGGAGACAGTGACCAATCGTTAGGATCTAACCCTCCAATCATATCAAATTGAACTTCAGCAAGGTCAGCCAGGATCTTTGCTAGCGACTGGGCCAAGGTTTCTTTTTGAGAATGTGATAGAGACATCCATGTTGAGCTGATAGGGAGGCAGTCGATGTATTCTTCAACGATAAATGATGTATCGGCTTGGTCGGTGGCTTGATAGAGATACACCTGTGGCACGGGAATGTGAGGAAGTCTTTTAGCGACGAATTGTTTGAACGCAACGTCATTGGTAATCTGTTGTGGTAATAATGAATCTTCACCAGGGAGACGAAGTACGAATTGGCTTATGGTAGGGTTATGATTGCTCGTTGTTTGAGAGGTAGGCGTTGCTGACGATTCGCTGACAGGCTGATTAACCTGCAACGGCTGATGCAGTTTGACAAGCCAGACTGAGTTGTAGCCTCCGGTGGCAAGTAGCCTAGCGTCGCGAACTTTTGGAATGTCTCCTAGATTTATAATCTCCTTCGGTCCGTTCTCTTTCCTGGCTGACGATGGCAGCTTTTTCGCGATCGCACTCGCGACACTTGTTAGGGTATCCATTACTGTCGGGCCTATAATAGAAGACTTTAGTATGTATTTCACAGTTAAGTTGGTGTTTTCTGCAGAACCCACCTTTCTTGCAGCACATACAATGATGAGTAGTTGGCATTACAGCGTTTTGTAATGGTTTTCAATTTGTTCTTGGGTTGCTTTTGATTAGGTTCTGATTGGTGTTTGTTTGTAATTCGATTGAGTTTGGATTTCAAAATCCACAGTGAAGAACCCATATGCATTTATACAAGAGAATTCATCAAAGGATAAGAGTAGGTAGGCCCTTTGTTTCCTGACAATGCTATTCTCAGCTTAGCGATGAATTAAAGATATTGTCGCTCATTTCTCTTTCATAGTTCTCTTTCAGAAGTTAGGTTCGGGCAGGATAAGAACCGATTGAAGACAACTAGTACGTTCCTCATATACGTCCTATTGATCAAAACGCTAATGTTTTGTTAATAAGTGAAGTTTCAACATGTAACAGAAGCCATGAGGATTCACCCTTTCCGCCGTTTAGCAACGGATTAGGGATATAATGCATCTAGACTGGTTTGGGTACGTTGACAACTAGCTACGTAATCAGGGCTCGTGATCTGGGGCTGTGGCACCCCAGTGAATTGAAGACATTTCACAACCCTAGCCATTAGTCTTCTCCGAATATAATCCGCCTATTGAGCAGAGATCTAGTAGCCGTAGTAGCAATTACGAGGGTACTAGATCCACTTGGAAGGGTGTCTGATATTGTGGGGAGTTACAGAAGCCATAATAGATCTGGTACTCGCTTTTGGCTCTAGCAGCAATGCACTTTCTGATCGTGGCAAACACAAAAAGGGGCACGGGTAGCTGAATATGCAATCTGCCGCTAATATTATTATTTACATGATATCGGCGTCACCAAGCCTTATTTTAAATATGCAATGCGATCCTGGTACATTATCTGGGTTAGTCTGTACGACGATGGTGCTCATGTGGCGTGCACATGGTAATCATTACTTTAAAACGACGATCCAAACTATCGCAATTAGTAACAATTAGCTACATCTAAATAATTTGATTGTACTAGGATGATTAGGAATATACACCTCAATAACCACGTGGTCACATTTCATATAAATTTATAAGATTCTATTAACATTTCACAATTTAAAGATTCAATTCAGACGACATAATTCACCGTGACGATCTGTCTATTTTAGGTAGCGTAAGAAAGATCTATCGAGACATGACACCAGTAAGTAAATCTAGAGGTAGATCATTGTCTATTGTTGATATTTCCATATAATATGGCCTCTTGGGTATGGTACAAGCTCGATCGTGGAGACAAGCTATTGTCAAAAGATGAATAACATGCCCTCTATGCACTCAACAAGGTCTGGCAAGGTTTGATTTGAATGCATATATTGGGGGAGCATGCGTGTTTAGACGAGGCCCGGCGATGCGCTTTGTCGCCGAGAGCTGTTGTAGCCGGCCACCTCGAACCAGGACTCGACTAAGCCGCTCAGACTAAAAAGTCAAATAGAATCACTATTTAAAACGCAATCCTCCCCTCCTTCCTTCCAGTTCATGGCTACACCATTTCTAGGGGCGGTGAATGGGATGAAAAACCTCCGACTACGACTAAAAACCACCCCCTTTGTGGGAGGTGGAAAAGTGAGATGACAAGGAAGATCCATCTGCGCGCGTTCCGCAGCGAAGGGCCCTACCAGAGGTCGTGCCTTGTTGGGTTATAGAACTCATCATCTATGAAAGATCATTAACTTTCAAGTAACCGGGTACCTAAAATGAGCTCTCCGTTGTGGTAGCTTGGTATGATTCCGTTTTTTTCGAGAGCTTCGCGGAACCAGCCCAGCGAACATGCCTTGTAGTCTGTTTCCCATGTCCGCCTAATAATCTTCTCGGGCGGCCTTCCCGCTACAGTAGATGAAAGCGTTAAGTCAGAATGTCTTCCAATCTTCCCACCTTTTAATCTATCAATGAGACTCGGGAAATATTCGTCATCTGGAAACCAGTAAGACAGGAGATCCCGCAGTGTTAGCGCCCCACCGTTTCCTCTGATGATTTGACAGAGAGGCGAGGTTTCAGTCATTATTAATAGTTGCGCTTTGTAAGATTCATTTGTGAAATTTTCAAATGAAAACTCTTTTGAAGGAGTCCATAGGAGCTGCCAACTCTTGTTCGGCGCAAGCCATTGAAGTGAGTGCGGGCCACCAGGAACAATCTCGCCGACAACCAAGTCTGGGTCTGCTCCATGTTGAAGGCACCAATCGATTACGATTCCCGGACTCCAGCTTTGGGGAAATTTGTTCATGAGGAAATCCACAACAATTCCTTCACACAAAGGCACATAACCGGAATCCGACCAGGTTGTAGCTTCGAAGCTAGCTCCAAAATAAATGAAGCAATCCAGCACTTCGATACATTGATATTGGGTGATATTCAACCCAAGTCTCTCGAGGCTATTGCGAAAAAAATCAGATAATACATCACTATATAACGTAGGAGATGTATCATATCTAGGAAAGTTGTCTCGGACGCGTTTCCAGGGCTCCGTAACACCAAATGTGAGCCCCATAAGGGCGAAGTGTTGGATCGTCCATGAGACAATGGATGGTTGATTTTCAACCCTCCTTGAAAGCTCCAAAACATGGTCCTGAAAAGCTTCTAAGCAGTGAAGAACCAAATTAGGCATGACGGGTCGCAATTTGCAAGCAATACATAAAAACCTATGAAAAACGGTCGCCCAGGATGACTCAATGAAGTGCCGTGTGTAGTCTACTCTTCTAAGCTCTTCGTTGTTAAAGACGTCAGGAATAGGCTGTTGGCACTCAAGGCATCGGATCATTGTGCCACAAACGATGACAAAGTAGCTGAAGTCGAATGTATATCGTCTCGTTAGATCAATGAATCTTGGAGTTTCCAAGAACTCTACGAGTGATCGGTGTGTGAATACCACTTGTTGTGCCATCGCAGGCGTGGACTTGTCGCGGCTCTCTATGATATGCAGAAAACCTTTGCAACGCCCATAAACATTCTTATACGTATTTTTCAATCGCTCCACAGCTGTCATTGAATGCGACACTGGAACCCTTGAGAAGCCTGCCGCAGCGTCGTATTGTATTTCATCCAAGAACGAGAGCTGCAGAAGACTTATATTCATACGGTCAACGACATAGTCACTGTGTTGGGCAAATTGCACCATTTTGAGTGCTCCGAATGCCCATTTGCGATCCGTCTCGTGTATGAGATGCACTAAGTGCCAATATAAATTATCGAGCTCCTCTGGGTAGGTGTCAATCCTTTTTATCAAGTCAGGCAAGTCAACCCCGGATATTACAGCATCTTGGATGCCTGATAGAACGAGTGAAACCCAAATGAACACGCCATCGGCTCTTGTTTTGATGGCGTTGACGATCATTCGTAATGTTGTGTCGGATTTGAAGAGGTCGGCGAAGAACAGATTTGATTTCAACCGCGCGGACACCATTCTTTGGATATCCATGATGTTGCATTCGTGCAAACGAAGTTTGGGACATGATGAAAATGATTGTAGAAACACACCATATTCGCGGCTTGAAACGCAGATCTTCAGAGGGTAATTCTCCATCCATCCTTTCATAGTGGTAATTAAGTCGAGGTGCCGCCCTTCAAATTCATCGAGCCCGTCTATGAACAAGACGAGCTTATACAAGCCAGAGTCCCTGGAATATGTAAGGAGGTTATCAAATCCTTGTTGGAAATCACGATACTCTAGTTGCTTGGAAGACCGAGCGAGTACTGCCTTCCAGGGGTCGGGAAATGCCGTAGAGATAAGATGGCGGTTTTTATCAAGTATTGAATACAAGAGTCCGCGCAGGAGACCTTTTATACTCTTTTGTGCCCGACTGCCAGGCTCCCAGAAGAAGAATTGACCGCGGCTCAGTTCAGCACCTTGGCACCAAACTTTCAGATGGTCATCCAACTTTTGATGTGAGCAGATATATTTCATTAGGGTCGATTTCCCCGACCCCGGTTTGCCAGAGACATGGAAAAACTCGCTACCTTGTTGAAGCCAGGTAACGAAATCGTAACTAGCCCTTCTCCTGGCATCGTATCCATCGCCGTCATCGGAGTCGTCGTTACTATCAGTTGCGTCAAATAGCCACTGAAGCGTTTCCTCATGAGCATCAGAAATGGTATCAAACCTCTCATGCATGTCAGGGAAGTGCAACATATCGAGAATTGCCAGTTCGCTCAACTTGCAAAAGTGATCATGATACTTCTGCACTAGAGGTTGAAGAGTTCTTGATATCACTTCGCCGACGTGGTCCGAATTGCACAATTCTTTTACTCTTAAATGCATTGCGGCGAGCTCGCTTTTTATGCCTTGCATATCTAGATTGATCTGATCCAGTTTATTACTGAGCTCGATCCTGAATGCATTTCAGCCATACTCATTACGCAAATTCTGGACGATGATCACCCAGAAGCGCGTGTGATTGCCTTACCTCGAAATGCTTGTTAGATATAGACTAAGTTGGTCCTTGAGATCTTTGAGCCGCCTTTCAAGCTCCATAATACGCTTTCCCTTGCGTTCTCTTTTCCATATCGCCTTGATGCGTTGCACTTTCGAATTTGGATCCGTTGGTCTGAGCTGTTCAAGCTCTGATGTAAGTGTTTTGGATACTTCGGCACATTCATTTACCAGACTTCGGAGATTCCCACTAGATCCTTGAGAAATGAGGTCATTTGCCAGGTTACCGAGTCGCTCCGCGTCGTCATTCAGGGCCGAATCGATTGCTCCTCGTCCATGAAGCTCCTTACTCTTGTAAATGAGCTTAAATCCGTAGTCGATGACCTGAGCAATATTAACGGCTGCGCCGAGAGCGACAAAAGCCTCCATGTCGAGTTAGCTTTATATTCGAAATGGTAGCCTTGAAGGCGTCTTTCGCGATGCTTATAGCTGACACCATGAAAATATTATTGAAGGGAGCTACCGCGAGAATGAAGAGAAATGAATGAGGAGAGCCTAGTTTAGTAGGCTTCGCCCAATGTCAGGCTTTTTTATTTCCTTTTCTCAAGAGTTGATCTTGGCTATAGCCTGCATGACGCGATGTAACTGAACCACACGAAAAGCCACTGGCATCATAGACATCATAGGTAACATCCACTGCAAGAAAGACTGCAAAACCAAGACAACCACTAAATCGAGGAGCCAAACCAATTTTTCCAACTATAAATTTGTCTACTTGTCAGAAAGGCTAGCATTAATAACTGCGCACGTTAACAAGTGTGAGATAGTGTCTACGGAATACAAATTTGGGCTTATACTCAGCCTTTATCCCACGGACAAGATCTAAGCTCGCCGCATATCTGAGCTGTATCGAAATCTAGAGAAAGGTGTAGCCAAGGCCACTCCCACCACTATTAGGATCTTAATTGAGGAGTTAATCCCAAGGTAGATGACGTGCTTCTGCATGTCAGCACTCTTGGAAATGGTGAAATCAAAACCTACAGCTCCAGCACCACTTGGCACTATAGCAGTATTTCAACAGGAAAAGCTACAATCTTCCAGCTACAATCTTCCGAATATTTCACGCTGATTGTTGCGATAAACCTTTTAGATTAATATATACGAAGCTAATCACGAATCCCCAACGAGGAAGAAAGAATAACTCCCCTGCCAATGCCGCCACACCCCCTCCTCATACTCTAATACAGTTGATCAACCCGTTACACATATGCATCTTGCCCGCCTATTCCAGGTAGCTAGATTGTGCTGCATAGTTGCAGAAGCAAGCACCGCCCATTCACAGCCCCCAGGCCTACGCAAGGGTACCAACGAACCCACAAGTCCTAGAGTCCTGGGGCGAATTAACAACAGCAGGCGCCGCACACTTGCCATCACTAGCACAGCAGGTCGACGCACAATCGGCATCACTAATACACTGTCCCGTGATGAACTGGGCGCCATTTCCCGCGCCAACATTCGCGGCTCCGGGGGCATTAGTGTCGACAGTAACAGTCCCCGTCGACCCACTGCCACTGCCACTGCCACCGCTGCTGTTGCTGTTGTCCGGGGTAGTTGTATCAGGGGTATTCGGGGCGGGGGTGGTGTTTCCACTATCGCCGAATCCGCACCCGGTCTTGCCGGCCTGGAAATCCGCCTGCAAGCCTGAGCATAAACCAATACTTCCGAAGGTCGCGCAGCAGGCTGTGTCGAGTGCGCAGTCGAGACTGCTCGTGCATTGGCCGCCGATGAATTGCTTGTGGTTCCCGTTGCCGACGTTGTTTGCGCCTGCTGGGTCAGGAAGGGCGGGCATCGGGGCGGGAACAGCGGCGACTGTCATGGCGACTGGGGTTTCTTTGGTTAGTTTGAAGGTTTAAGGGGTGAGTTTGTCTGGTGAATTGAACTTACGGGCCAGGATGGTAGAGGCGGAGAAGCGAACCATTTTGATTGATTGATGGGTATTAGATCTTGAGATTTTGCTGATGAGGACAGAATGAGAGATTAACTTTTAGTTGCGCCAGGCGAAAGAGAGGTCCTGCTCTTAGAAATGAAGCTGAATGAAGGTATCGAATGGAACTGAGATGATGCTGGAGTTATGATCGACTCTAATGACAGCGCTACCACCTCATCTTATATATCGGTCGAGAGACATCTAGATGAAGAAGACGATAATGATGGATAATCTTACTTCTAGAACTGTATGCCTAGTTATCCCGGGTTAGTGAAGCCCGCGAGGCTCAGTCGTGTGAACCTCCGACGCTCTGCGTTTGATCTGCCCAAGTGTCCCGTCTCAACACCAGGGGTCACATGTCAAACTCTAGTTGGGACGGTGCGACCAACGATCTTAGATCTCCAAAATCCATTTTTAGGTTTTTGTTTCTGAACAGGGTCTATTAAATATGCTGTTGAGTTGATGATGGTATTAGAGCCTCATTTTGTTGTGTTGGAGTTTGGTTTGTGGTATTTGGGGAAGCATCACGACTTTAGCGCAAAAGACAAAATATCGACATATCATCACTGGTACTTTGCGGAACAAGTGCCGGCATTAATTGCTGTACGTGTATGCATATGAATACAGGATTCGTATGCCTACCTTCTGTCGGCTCTTCTACCCTGTTCGGACATTTTCATGGAATCCCCGGATTTTCGAAACGATTACGGGCGAACATGAAAACGAAGATGGGCAGGGTTGGGCGATGTACCGGGATCGGGGGCGGCTATGTTCGCGGAAGATCCGACGATCATTGGTAGGCTGCCCCTCTTTACCCCTGAGCATGCTCGGTCTTGGTTGACATTATGCACGGCATTCAATCTAAAAACACACGAACCCAAGAAATCTAGAACACAATATCTCACAGAATGCCACTAAGCCTAAGTTACGCGATAGAGTTCGATAGAACGCGGGGGATTCATTGGATTCATTGCGGAACGGCGCCGAGCAATGGCGCCGCCTCCGTCACGGAGCTGAAATATGGCCGGCCCCGTTATTCATTCCTTCGCATAGTTCAAGCGAACAGAAATTTCTCATATACAGTATGATATATGAGAACAAAGCAGGAGGAGCCATAAAGCACGATGCCAGGCTAGTGTTTGGACGAACTGAAATGAGAAGGTCAAGAGAAAATAGGATGAGATGTGTAAACGTGCTAATTGATTCCCTGCCCCCTTACCCACGCGGCCGCCACCGAGCTGACAAAGCCCCCCCGAAACACGACGAGCGCTTGATGCGACAAGGTCAGCGCAGAGAGGAAGGTATATGAAGAAACTTATGACAATCGAAACAATATGGAAATCCAAATGGAATAAGCTTTTATCGGAGGTTTGTGTTGTGCGCTAAAAAGATGGGAGGAGGAATCCAAAAAGGGGAAAAGCCCCCCGTCGGAGAATTCGTCGCACCAGGGGAATTGGGATGCCCTTCTGAAACCCAACGACAATAGCCTTAGATTGAGGTTGCTGCTTGTCCACGTCATATAGCAGCTCACTCCCAATGCAAGAATATCCATCATCTTATGTAATTGTTCAACTTCTACAATGCAATTGGAGTAAAGTGGGCGGCTGCTTGTGTGAATGAGTCCTGAATTGACGCTTGCCAAGTACGAGAGTGAGTATGCGCTTGTTTCATGCTTAGAAAAGGCATCGTCATCAATTTCCAGCGTGTGGACAATGCTGATGACCATTATCCTTTCTGTGCATTGAAGCTACCTCAGGAGAACAAGAAAATTGCGTCTCATCGATTATGCTGCGATGTCGTTACCTTGGCCTCAGCCGAGAGCCGACTCGATGGATTTGTACGTCACAACCACTACAACCACTCTGCTCAACACTATGGGGCCGAATACAACGCGAAGTAGTATAGAACTCAAGGCCAAAGTCGAGGCCGATCGTAGATCCGTAGCACGTGAAAATAAGCAAGCATATATCACAACATATATCACAAAAACTCATCAAAGAAATGTAGATCTCAGAATGAAACGGCACCGAGACGGAAACACAACACGATGCCGAGATTAACGAAGGATCTCTTTCCTCTGGGCGCATCCACGACGACATAAAGCCGTCAATGACCTTGCGCGACGTTCCAAGTCGAACAAAAACGTCGCCAGCCCGAATGCGCCGTTCTATCTAAAGAAGAAAGAGAGAAAAGGAAGAATTGAAGCGGATCCACGAGAGCTTTTTGCTTGCAGCACGCACGGGCCATGAGCACGTGATCATTGCGATAGTTAGTGGGGGGATACCTTACGTAAGTATGGGCAGAGCCGGTTGACATTAGCTGCATGCCGATTGGCTGGTTGGGACCTCGGGAAATAGGCTGTCTTCGGAATTCGATTCCATCATGAGCGCATCAAGATAAACCTCAATTCAATCCACCATCGCCAACTACCACGCAGCGCAACAGCGCCACTGCCCATCTCGAAGTTTCTCGACATATAATCAAGGCCGACTGAATACCCCGCCAAGATGAACGTTCAAAGAGTTGGCGTCAGGGCGCTGCAGCAAGGTGCGTGACGCATGCGAGCTTTCTTTTGACAGACGCATTGGAGGGAATTCTAAGTTGGACGTTACATGTCGACAAAGTTCTGGGCGTTCATAGCGCTCAAGGCTACACGAATGCTTAAGAAACCAGCTAACATATAAACCACAGTCTCGCGACCCAATGCCTTCACCCAAGCCGTCCCGCGTCTAATGCTGGCGAGCCTACAAACCCGGTGCGTCCCCTCCAACATCCCAAATATCCCCCCTCCCACTCAACAACCTCCCTTCTAACTCACTTCGCAGCCCAGTCTCAACAGAAAAAGTAACACCAACCGAAGCCCAATCCCTCCTCGCCTCACAGCGTCTTCAACGCCCCGTATCCCCCCATCTCTCCGCCTACGACTACAAGCAAACGTGGTTCAGTTCCTCGGTGTGGACACGAATTACCGGCGGGGGTTTCACAACCGCACTCTACCTCTTCAGCATTTCGTACCTCGCTGCCCCATTGACGGGGTGGCACTTAGAAACCGCCTCTCTGGCCACCGCAGCAGCGGGTCTCCCGCTCGCCGTAAAGGGTGGACTCAAGTTCCTTCTAGCCTGGCCGTTTACTTTCCACCTGTTCAACGGCGTGCGTCATCTCGTCTGGGATCTCGCCAAGGGGTTCAATAGGCCTACTATTGCTGCGGGTAATCTGGGGATTTGGGGTGGGAGTCTTGTTAGTGCGCTGGGTCTTGTGTACTTCCTATAAGTGGGAGCTTTGGAGAGGGATGAACTCAGTGTATAAAAAGAGGAGGATATAGTGGTGCTAGCAAATCCGTGGCGACAGAGTGCGGATGAGGAGGTGCGGGTGAAGAATGACGACTGTATGCGACGCTGTGTCTGCATTGATTAGGCTGAGAGCTACGAATAGTCGCTAGCTAGGTGCTTTTCCATGCGAGGTGTAAATGAGATGAGTAAAGACATCTCATGCATGAATACAACATTGTACATTTCTTCTGTCTCAGTCGATGTTTTGATTTTTGGCTATATTCTGGCTTCTTAACTATCACCCAGAAGCATATATCAGCATCATAATTCCTCCGTGAGTGATTATTTTTTGCCGCCAACTCCATCTAAATGCAACCCTAACGCCATTCATATGACCAGAAGTAATGTACCACTATATAAGTGCCTCATCAGTTCCGACTCCACGAGGGGTATTGACCAAACGCCGTCTGATCCCTAACACTAAATAGAAGAAAAACTATCCCTGCTTAGGCCTCTCTTTCAGCTCACATCTCCAGATAAAAATTCGCCCATTCATTTCGTTCAGAAAAAGAATATTCGGTTGCCATAGGTCTTCGATACTATTGAAAACTCATTGCATCAAGCACAGCCTGGTTGACCTGGTGATTGCCAAGCCGAATCACCCGCTCTCCGATGATGTCGCCGAGGAATTCCTTGACTTGGTTGGCCTCCCGCTCGCTCGTGTCTCCGTTCACGCCGTTCATCATGATATCCTCGTCCGAGAGCGCCTGAATCGCCTTCAAGATGGCACCAATCACCATCTCGAAGTCCAGACGACTGGCCTCGCCCTTCTCTCGTAGAGGCTGCAGCATCGTCGAGTCGAACGCCTTAAGATTTGGCACTACAAGGACTTTGATGGCTTCGGGTCCGCCGGCGGCCAGTATGCCTAGAACAGCGCCATACCAGACTTGAGATGGCATGGTGGGATTCAAGAATGATTTGAGGCAGGATCGAGTGAGCTTGGGTCGTAGTAATCTATTCGTGCTCGAGTATTTATTGGCAATTTGTCCGATCAACGCGGCTGCGACTTCACGGAGTTGATACTGTTCCTTAACAGCGTCACTGCCGCTCTCTGCCCCAAGCCGTCGTCCCAGCAAGCATGTTAGGACTGGTGCACATAGGGCACTGGCGTACGGATCGACAAATATGTGTTCGTTGGATATCAAAGCGTTCGCAAGCTCCATCATCTGCCGCAGGACGAAAAGATCGTCCAAGTAATGTGTTACCTGATTGGAGATGAAGTTGACGTAATACGGCATGAGCTGGTGGGTACCTGGTTCAGCGACAACAGCTTCTAGAGCTGCCTGGCGTAATCGTACAACCTCGGGATCGGGGTTGTCATCTAGCAGAGCAGCTTGGACCTTCTCGAAGAAAAGGATTTGTTCTTGGGAGACGGCATGTTTAACTGCCGGCTTGAAGTTGGGATTATCATGTCCAGAGAGGGCGGCAAGAGCAGGATTGGCGCCAGGACCCTTAGGTAGAAGATCTTGTGTCCGCGCCTCTGTAGATGTGGGATTTTGTGGAACAGTCGGCTGAACACCTTCGATGGCAAGCCAATGAACTAGAGTTGATAGAAGAGTTAGTAATCTTCCGCATAATCGGTGATGGTGTTCTGTTGCGGAAAATACGTACTTGTGTAGTTTGCGTCGCGAGAAACCTTGGGTAGTGCACCATTAATGACTCGTTCAAAATCGGCTTCTTCGTCATCGATATAGAAGAACGGCTGGCCCATGGTGGCCTCTCCGTATCGCAGTGGTTTCGTCGCATCATACCCGTAGAGCGGTTCGACATCTAATACTCGCAACGCTAGGGAAACGTCTTTAACGGTCATCGAAGTGCGCTTTCCTAGACGCATGAATCGGACAGCTTCGGCGATGACTTGTCCGATACGATACTCGACATCTTGTGATAATGTGCGCAGCGCCTCGTCGTTGAGAGACGCGATACCGACCGACTCGGCCACGTCTCGAACGTTTTCGGGGTTCCAAAGAAGTCGCTGCTCGTTCGAAGCCGGCTTGGTACCTTGATCCGGGGCGGAACCGCGTGCGTCTCGATTGGTTGCCATTGTTATTGAGTTATTTGTTTATGCGTCGTGGGCGACGGAAACAAGGAGAGAGTCGACGAATATGCGGCCAAGGACGCAGTGTGTGGTCGCAATATCTCGTGCTTGAGCGTCTGCGTTGCTAATAACAATTGATGTGATCGAAGCGGACAGGCTTGAAGCTGGTCGGTGTTCGCAGTTGATACAATTTCAATCAATCGAGCCACCGACGATACGAAATCAAGCCACCACTAGAGGCAGCAGTAGAGCGGGTTGTATACTCGGACGTAATGCGTCGAAGAAGGGGACGGTTAAGGCCAATGTTAGGATTGAGGAATCGAAATTTAATGTCGGATCGATGGAACTGAAGAGATATCGATCGATCTAGTGGACGACTACTCGGTCAACTGCGGCGAAGAACTGAGAGTTGAGGTTGGCGGTTAGTGACGAGAGGATGGGACGCCTTATGTAGGCCTTGCAGCTGCAATGCGAAACTCTAAAACGCGGTCGTTGGCACTGTGCATCGGGCACTTAAGGCAGTCATCTGTAATTGGCGCAACTAGGAGGGATAGAGGTACAAAGGACAGTTGTCATGGAAGTCGGTTTTGGGTCACCAAAGCATGAAGCTGTGAATAGCTTCGCACGAAGTTAACAGGAGGTTGAACCTGACAGTGCTGATTGGTCCTATTCACCGACGAACTCGTTTTACAGGATGGCACTTACCCAATTAGGTAAGTGGGCTACGATTTTGCTACTACTTCTGACTAGCTCAGCTACCTATCTTCTTGTGTTTACATTCATACAATGAGGGGAGAATTGTTATATGTAATGCGCACTTAGCTTACGTGCGATACTTTGCTCATTTATCTTACAGGACGTACCCAGGAAGGCCTTATAGATTTAGCCGACATCAAGACCCGACAGTAAACGGCGCTGTCACGTTGACGGTTACGTCAACCCAGGTACAACCAGTGGTGTTATACTTCTGCGCATAAGATCCCTCGAGCACAGCGGATAGGAATTCAAAAGACCGCGGTACACCATTGTTGAACTCATCTGCGTGTCCGCCTATCGTGTTTCGGTGATATAGGATGTTGGCGCCGACTTTGCAGTAATGGGATATGAGATCATCGGAAGTGGCAATGCCATTGGCTGGAGGCGTGGAGAAGAAAGATAAGTCAGTTTCTCTGATCTACAATTCTTAAGGCGTCGTTTCGATTGAATCGACATATCTCTTTCCGGCTTACGCATTGCCCGTGTGTGAAATGGTAAAAGAGGGCTACGGGTCGACAGGATGGAAACATAAAAATGGAAAGAAAAAATACATACAATCGTCGTGAATCGCCTTGTACACGAACAAAGGCATCTGTGGAATACCATGATAGCCCTCAAACTCGTTGTTCCCAAAGACGCGAGTGAGCTCGGGCGCTTTGTAGAGCGCATCGAGTCCGTTTACGAAGTACTCGCTGATGTTTGAGAGACCATAATACCCTATCGCCTGCGGAGCGGTGAAATTCAGCGCAAGCAGAAACCCCGTTGCATTATATGGTCCCGTGGTCTTGAGTTGGCTGACAAGATATTCACGCGCGTCGGGATATTGCGCCGTTACTATAACACGGCAGGACGACGAGTTAGCAGATCTTACAAGGCTAGGGGGTTGGATTTTGATACTCACCACCTAACAATCCCGCTGGGATTGCCGCAGAAACATTACTAATTGGCTTGCTAAAGACCTCAGTGAGATCGGGGACTATACCGCCGACAGCGACGCCGGCGAAGTCCAGCTCGGAGGCGTACGAAGCCTGCAATTCGGCAGCAAAAGTGCCTGCTATTGAGCCGCCCGAGTACCCCCACAGGGCATAACGGGCATCATGAGATTTCGCATGCAGTGTATCTGATGATAATACAGCGCGGACACTGTCCAAAACTGCGTAACCTGCTTGCGGGCCAGCACCGAAGGATGCCAATGGGCCTTCGAAGTCTGGAACGTTCGCTATTGGTGCATCAAGTTAGTTGCTGAATGGACTCATGAACAGCTAACCCTCAACTTGGGATAACGGGCTTATTCAAATGCACGATTATAAGAACGAATGCAAGGTATACGAACCATACCAGCCACGACTAAGCGCATCAGCAATATAATCCGTTTGAGGCGTGATCCCGAGGCCATTCAATCCAAAATTCGTTGACAGGAGGTAACTAGGGCTAGCATCGACGGTAGCGGAGTTATAAGGAATAAGATAAGACAGCAACGCCGCCTTGCCGTCCCCAGCTGTCCCATTGCTAGCCTTTCTAGTTTCCAAGGGATTCTTGGGCACAAGAAACGTCGTCACGGCCCACGAAGGTCGGTAGCGCGTGTCAGTCGACCGGAATAAGATGTTATAGGCTGCTGCGGCGTCCACGACTGCCGTGACGTTGCTTGGGTCCGGGCGGATGCGGAGAATTGTGCCTGGCGCTGCTGACTCAAAGTCCGGTGGCGCGGTGTACCATGGGTCCTGGCTGGGCGGGATAGCATTGCTTGAGGCCAGTCCCACATAGCCTCCGGTCAATAGTGGAAGTAGAACGGTACTTTGAAGTTGCATTTTGAACGAGTTATCTCTAAGCGTCTAACAATCGTGAAGAACTTGACAGTCCTAACAACTCTTACGCGACAAGAAACTCAGGCATTACGCCCGCCTATCTTTATAGAATTCCGTACCCAGTCCATTCACCCCCTTGGTTGGCAGCAGACTAAGCAGCCATGATAAGCGGATGAAACTACGCAGGTCCGAGCCGTAAGAATCCATACCGACCGAAGTTGCGGTCACTTCGACTTCTATCAAACCTCCGTTACCGTCCGGACTTATGAACTCGCAGAATTGCATATAATGAAGTCTGTGACAAAGAGTTGCCCCTTTCGGTAGAGTCGAGTAGGAATCGACCAGTAAGAGAAAGCTATATCTCCATTCACAAAATATACGTTCATAGTGGGGTTACCAGAGCCGAAATGAGCACATTACCCTAGCACCTTTGAGTAGGATTGAGCAGATTATCATCGCCTATAGTTATAAGATGTAGGCAAGGTTCGGAGCACCCGTTACCGCGACGGTATAAACTTTCAGGTCACACGTAAGTTGCTTATGTCTAACTATAATTAGCAACTCTAGCGATTCCCATCTTGGGCCTAGAACCGATCACGTACAGAATCATGGATGAGTACATCTAGGTATGCCATAAACGTACCTATTCAGCGACCTTGGCACTTCTCGCGCCCCTGAGTCTTGTCGCTAAACCCCACGATTCGTCACTGCTAATGTTTGAGACAATAAGGTTGTAGATATCAAATCGTATTGTAATTAAAAGGTTGAAGATGATGCTCACGTTTTGGAAATCTATGTAAAGCTTCGATTTTATACTAGCACAAAACAGAAGAAAAGAAAAAAAAGTCTCACACGCTTTATACTTATATGTGGCGACCGCTTTTTCGGATTATTTTTTAGAGTAGTGAGAATTGTAGAAGCTATTTTTGCATTTTAAGGGTCGAATAGACGAATCACGAGAAACGGCGGTTGGGATGGGGAACAGGCATGACTTTCTTTTTAGACCTATTATACATGCAGGTATAAATCTCTTACAATGCAAATTTGAAAGTCTGCAATTATAATAGCGTGCTTACACATTTACCATGGAGCCAGAAATGATCATTGCGACTCATCGTGAGCAGTTATTACAGGAAATGTCGGGCGAGGGGGCGTCTACCCCGCTTTGCCGACGATGCGCAGAAATCGATATAGATGCATTAATATATGGCAAAGAGGTCTCACAATCCCATCCTCGCGAAACGGTTGGGCCTGGGCGCAAGGCATATTTAAGCCTAGGCCCGGCCAGTCCAGATGCATTCGTCCCATGGTGTGGCCTGTGCCAATTCTTCATCGCCGTCAGCCCAACCCCGGACTTAGGTCCTAGGGTGCCAAACCAAGAACTCGTTATCAGAGATGCTCCTGAAGAGTCCTTTGGCCAAGTTTATTCTGAGGGGAGACTGATACCCTACCCTCTTGGCCAGTTTTTCGTTGCTCGCGAGTGCGGTAAGTCCGTCCGACCAAAGTGTGCTCCGCAGTTTCTAAAACATCCAGTAACGGTTTCCGGGACTTTTCACTCACTCGGGAATGCGTTCTGCACTGTCGACTCTTTCGGTCTGTCGAACTTTACTGCGGATGGACTAGCTAAAGGGAGAATCATTGAGCCGGATTGTATAGACTATAGCGTGATCCGTACCTGGATTGGACATTGCAAAGAGAGCCACACGGAATGCCTTAGTCCGTCCTTCATGCCGCTCAAGGTCATCGATTGTAAACAACGCATCCTCATAAAAGTACAAGGACACGTCGCCTACGCCGCATTGAGTTATGTCTGGGGAGCCTCGGCTACTTCCGAGGAGGAGCCGCCAGCTGCTGATCGACTCCCGATCAAGCTGCCTGCCACAGTTGAAGATGCTATTAAAGTAACTTTGGGACTCGGATACAGTTATCTCTGGGTTGACAGGTACTGTATCAGTCAGCATGGCGGAGAAGAGAAAGCCCAGGAAATCGCAAGAATGGATGAGATTTATCAAGGCGCTGAAATAGTCATCATCGATGCTGCTGGAGATGACCCTGCTCTAGGCCTACCTGGCGTAAGCCGACAGAGAAGCGTTACTCAACCTCGTTTTGCAGCAAGCACATATACCCTAGTTTCCCTAATGTCATATCCCCTTAATCAAATTCTCGCATCGAGATGGGCAACACGAGGGTGGACGTATCAGGAAGGCGTCCTTGCTAAACGTCGACTCTTCTTCACGAATGAACAGGTCTACTTTGAGTGTGACGTCTACGGTTGCTTGGAGACACTTTGCCAACCATTGATTCATCCCCCGCGCGGTGTTCCAAGCATCAAACACACAAATGTGATACCCGACATCAAGCGCTCAGGTACGATAATAATCAGTGATTATCTAGGAGAGTACAACAAACGCCAGTTGAGCTATTCTTCCGATGCACTTAACGCGTTCCGCGGGGTCTTCCATATGTTCGAGAGACAGAGCCCTCCTCTTCTGCACTGTGGAGGTGTTCCCCTTCTCAACAACGACTTCGACGATCAAGTTTCTACTTCGGTTACTGACCTGCTCGGTTTCTTGCGTGGTCTCTGCTGGATCGCTCCCTGGGAAGATACAGTGCGGCGGCGGCCTGGCTTCCCTAGCTGGTCGTGGACGGGATGGCAATGTCCCGGTGGTGGTATAGGCTTCCACGAGCTCAACTTTCCCATCTACTGCTCACTATCCTGGTTTTACACCGATTGTGACGATAGAACGGTTGAAGATCCTATCGAATATGGTTGTGAAACCGATGTCATAAAGCAATATCGCGCTGATAAGGTGAGGTTCTCGATCTTGCCTAGTCCGGGTGCCTTATACATGAAAGGTAGCGTCGTCACATTCCGATATCTGGGCCAAAATCCCGGTGAGAGTTTCTGTTCAGGATCAGCCACGCGTAATATTTGGTTTGAGCATAGGAACAGATCGTCACGTGAGATTGGGAAATGCGTTAAACCTGTAATAACCCGCTTTCACAGCGCTGGCATCCCGAAAGGGCCACAAAGCCTAAGCGCAATCAAAGTCGCGCAGAGTATTGATCCCAATCTGATAAACGGGTCATCGGCGTCACAGACTAGCACAAACGGTCACCAAAAAGGAAACAAGGGGCCAGGGAGCTTCATTCCTGTGTTTTTGCTACTTAACGAAATTCAAGACACATCCTCCGCATTTCCACCTTATAAAGCTTTCGAGCGAGTTGGGCTCGTGGTACTTGATTTCCCTACGGTTCAGCATTTTCAGATGTCCGATTGGTTCTTAGAGGCTGTTGAACAGGACGTCATCATTTTCTGATGCTTGTTCAAGGCCAGATACGGCTGTTTAAATGCTTCAGCTTGAGCTTCCGCTAGCTTACTGAAGGTTATAGCATGTAAGAGCAGCGAATAGAAGCACCCATGATGCTTCAAAAGGTGCTCTTTCTGGCACAACCACTATTACTACGAACTTGAGATTTTCAGACTAAAACTCTGTGCCATAACCGGCTGTGTGGCTGATTCCACAGCAGGCAGCGAGACTATGCTGTAGGGCACGTCTCTACCTGCCGCCTTCTCTACATCGCTCAACTTGGCAACTCGGACACGTTTCAGGAGAAACGTTGCATCCACGGGCTTCTGAAGGTTGTGGTCGGACCAAAGCTCATACTTCTCTCGTGAGCGCGCTCTGATAATGAGCAGCGCTTGAAGATGCGTTGTTTCGTCCTCGATCACGTATTTGCAGCGCCGGCCTGAACCTTGTCCCTTCAGTAACGGGCCGTACAAAAGTCGAGTGTCGTACAGCCACCGACAACCGCGGTTCACTGGCTCGACCTTTGGTAGATCGGGGAAGTCAATGGAGCCACCGACTTCCAGCATCGCCGGCAGGCTTGCGATGGCCGGGTCCACCGGCGTACCCAAGGAGGCCAGCCTCACCGGAATCAACCATTCGAACTGTCGAGGATTCCAAGGTACACCAGCGCTTTCGGTGCGGGTTTGGATCTCGAACAGCAGGTCCTGTGGTCGTCCAAAATTATCCAAGATAGTCGCCTTCTCTTTATCCTTGGGGTTCTGCAGAGGATAAATGCGCGGTGTATATTGGAATTGCGTTGTTTCTGTCCCGTCAAACCCATCCGAATCTGGATACGGAGGGTATATGTAGCGAGGTACGTCAGCTGGTTTCAGTGCTGTATCTGTCGCTTTTGCTTCGACTTCTGGTCGCTGCGGCTGCGGCCGGTTGCCGACGGGAAGCGTGACTTTTGGTATCACTGCGGGCTGCGAGTTTGCGTTCGTTTTCGAAGGCGTGTGTTCGGGCACACTCCGGCGCGGCGGCACGAAAAGCTGTCGGGGGCCAGATTTCGCAATCGTCGTGTTCGTCGTTGGCGACGTGAGGGTCAGTCTGAACACGGCTTTGCTCAGCTGTGAGCATATTAGCGAGCTCGGTATTCCACGGCTCGCCTGATCCCACTCAAAGAAACCTGGTTGCTTTAACGTTTCAATACACCACTTGGCAAAGGATGGCACGATAACGCATCGGCTGTCCCAGTCGTACACTGGTGAGACGCTGGTGTCACCACGTTTCCATTTGACTGTTTTAGACTTGACCGTCAGACTGGCAATTGTGGCGCCCGAGACATTGGGTATGAATCTAAAGGCCAGCTCAAGACTTTCAGCGTCGAGGAAGTCACCGCAGGCGAAGGATTGTTGGTGCGCGGGCTGCGAAAACACAATCGAGCCAAAATTGTCATCGTCGGGGCACCTATCAAACAAACACAAGAGAACGTCCTCGCTCAGACGCTGCATCAACAGCATCTTTGATTGCGATGATTCCTTTCCTGCTGGGAACGGGGCGTCCACCTTGAGGTCGGGAAAACTAGACACGGCGATGCTACGCATCAGGAAACCCCATTTAGGCATCTGAGGAAGCTGACCAGGCGCCAACGGCGACGATAGATACGTGTTAATGGCCTCTTTGAGCTGCCGTCGTATGCTGTCGTCGCTCTTCTCGAAATGATTGGCTATGCTTAGGGCTCCATCGATCACGCACTCCAGCCAGGTTGGATCGATGAAGAAGGTTCTGATACTCTCGCGGGGCAGACTCTCAGGATCAGGAATTAAGTAGTGTAGAGGTAGCTTTGCAGCAAAGAGGCGATCCAGTAGCCAGCCTAGCACATAAGCCCAATCGTGGTCGACGGGGTCGTTGAGCTCGTTGTAGGGGACTCCGCCATCCGCTAGTTTATTGTCGTCTCTAGCACTCGTAAGGGTTTTGGTGATTTCAGCGATTTGATCCAAATACTGCTGCAGTACTGGGGAGAATTCCAGTGAAAGCCGCTGCGCACCCTCGTCTTCACTGTTCATTGGGCTAGTGATGTGCCATCTTCGTAAGGCTTCCGCGCTGGCTGTCTCATCGGGTTTTCCAGTACTTGCCAAATGGTCCACGGCCGTTTTCAGCTGCTGGAGGTACTCTGGAAGGTTTTTGTAGCTGGAGTCCACCTTCTCCTTTGCACGCAACAGAGCTTGACTGTGGATTTTACCACGGAGTCGCAGCAGACTGGTGCTGAAGGCAGGGTCGCCGATAGCCTGTGAAAAGCCGAGATTCCACGCAACGGCATACGAGATGTCTACGATACCCGTGTTGCCGTCGAGAATCTGTAGATCGGTTCCGTACAGCGACCACGGCTTAATTAGACTGTCAGATATTACGTTTGGGCATAAAGGCCCACGGAAAAAAGACATTGTCTTTTCTCCTGTTGTTAGGGTACGTTGCTTCAGCAGATAGCCGTCCTTGATGCGTTGCAACAACTTCGCCTCAGCTTCACTTGGCGTTTTGCCATCAGCTACAATTTTAGCGATGAATTCGTCCTTCATCCGCAACGGCTGAATATTCTTGCTCAGCTTGTCCATAGTGTGAATGAAGTCTGCATGCTCCGGCGGGACCGCCATCCAATTCCAAGAATACAAAGAAACGAGACCAACGTACTGGTAAGGACAGCCATCGGGGACATCCATCCCGTCAATACCCTCAAGGGAAACAAGATGCGAGATTACATTTGTAGGTGCAGGTAAACCTATTGGCGCTGTGCGGTGGCTGATGACGACGGCATGGCTGCGTTCCGACTCGCCTTGTGTAGTAGAAGCCATGTCTCCGCCATGTATATCTCGAATGTGTGCGACTGAAGCGTATCTGCTGGTGTCAGGCTTGCCCGTCCACGTATCTGCCTTGCCGTTGCTGTATTTGACGAAGAGAGATTTGAAAAGCTTTATTGGCAAAGGTAGAAGGTCGACTAGGTCAGTGTCTTTGAAATCTGATGTAAAGTTAGGAGCGTCGAGAGGAGTTACGATGCCACCAGCTTTCAGGCCCGCGATATTGCCAGCCGTCGTCGCTGTAGTGAACGTGTTTCCTTGCCGGCTCTTGATGCTACGATCTATATCCGCTTGGGGCATCTTTAGCTCGTCCTCTGTAAATGTGAGAACGGCAACCCATGGTGTCTTGTTGAACTTGTCAACATCCTCGATATCCCTCATCGGCCGCTCCCAAGGCGTAGTTGGATCCGAGAACACCACATGAGCCAAGGTATTTCCGTAGTCGCTATGACCAGGCGCGGGATACACGCTGTGGATATCATCTGCAAGACTAAGCTTAAACTTGGGAGCTTGCACCGTGAATATTTTCTTAGACGTCAGCGGCGCTTCGTCCGTGGACGAGTCTGGAGTGCGTATGTGCTGTACCACGTTGATCTCGTAAGTACCAGTCTTAATTGACGGCTGAACGAACGATGATATGCGAACATCATGTTGTTCTACTTGTCCTTTGCCTGCGTTGTCCTGGGCAGCCGGCTTTGGCGCCTGAGGAAATGCCCGGAAGCGAATAGATGACTTGATTGCCGACATATTTTATTTGTTGGGGTACTGAATGATTTTTGCCGTAGGGAGCATATAAAAGACGGCCAGAAGAATATGGGCGAGAGCTGAGACCCATCATCGATCCATTTGCGAAGTTTACACAAGCGAAATGGTGCGAGAAAATACCAAGACTGCAAATCCGGAATGTAGAAAAGAGATACTCCAAAGCACGGACACTTTACCTTAAGGCATATATAAAGGAAAGTAGCAGTACTTTTGCAGTTTGAATATTTACTCGCCCCGCAAGTGCTACAGCCAGATCGAGCCGACAATCCCTGTGCAGTAAACACATTAGCCTGCGTGTCGTGTCTGAGGAGCACATGCATAGTCGTGCAGGTGATTATTGGGCGTTGCGTTCCCATGTCCTATCACCTACGTCGTTGCAGCACCTTGTGAAACGATAGAAAAGATGCACATGGCCGGAAGACATCTGCTTTGCGTCCCTCAAGACTTGTTCTTTCCATCATCATTACAACTTTCTTAACCCGGGCATTGTTGTGAACATTCCTGCAGATGGCAGCCACCGAACAACCGGCCGCTGTGCTCGTGCCTATGACGCTTCAAGCGTTGGTGGTGTCAGAAGACTACCCGACGAGCTCCTACAGAATCGCTCCTCTCATTCAACCCAATTACGCTGCCTTACGCAGCGGATCAGGTCTCATCCAACACGATGTCATGGAGCAGCTCGAGATGTCACACACACGGCTCAAAGCCCAGTGGAATACGCGGTTCGTTGACGTGACTTCAGGCGAGGTTTACAAGGATCGCGTAGGCGTCTACTTGTCGTGGTGTCTGCCCCGAGCCTATCGTAGCGCCATCACGGCGACGGAGACTGCAGCTGCATCCCAAGCCCAAGCCCAGCTGAAAAGAGGATACATTACTAGCAAGGAAGAGGTGAAGGATAGCTCAGCTACAGGGATGACTGTGAGTTCCATTGTCGCCCCCACACATATCGAACGCTCCAGCCTCCAGCCACACGGGTGTAGGCGCGTTCCCTCCGTCCCGCAGATCACCAGAACTAATTTTCTTTTCCGGCTGACATAAGCTCTGCTAGCTTCGTGCTGCTCCTAACCGCTGGCTCATCTTCCGCCTCATAGACGATCCGAACATCGAGAACGAGGTGTACGTGCTTGAGAGCGACCGCATTCGTAACATCAATGACGGCGATCTCGCGGACCTAGGCATTCCGGACGTCGAAAATCTGACATCCTCGTTCATTGACCCATCTCCCTCTCTAGAGGAGCAACATGAAGTCTTTCTTGGCTTCAAGTCAAGCTTGGGCGACTACAAAGCCAAAGATCCCAACGCCAAATATCGCTCGCCCTTTACCATTGTCGAGTCCGCCAATGAATTGTTTGCCGACTTTCAGCCTCATAACACGAGCATTTTCTCCGTGTTCGATAGTCTAGGCGGTATTGCCGACGCCAAGGTAACGTACTTTGTCGCAGGCTTTCATGCCAATGTTTCCGACGACCCGTTATCGATATCGCCCGAGGAGTTAGAGCGGCCGACGTATGGAGCTCTGCTTAAGTCATGTTACATGACTGTTGACCCAAGGCGGCCTTCGCGGGGAATGCCCATTCCCGACTTTCTGGACGCCAAGGCTAACGTCAGCACCCGCATAATCTGCCACGGCGCGCTTCGCGACGTCGTCTTCTCCAGAGCCAGTTGCAAGCTGGAATCGCCAGCAAACAAGTTGCAAGAGCTGATCAACAAGTGCCATCCCATCGCAATAGGCACGAACACTCTGGACGCCCTTCTTGCCTATGTACGCGTGCAGTATGAGGATCGACCGCAGTCCGCAGATGGAAATGATGTTCTCTCGCAGGTTGATGACATGCTCAGCAAGCTTATCATGCTCATCGCGCGTCCAGACAACATCGATGCTCAGCAGAAGGCTGATGATGAAATTGGCACAGCTGATTGGAAGACCGAGACAGCAGAGCCGTGGTGGACTCTGGCGGACTCGATGGCCACGAACGCGGGTCCAGATATATCGAAACGGCCGACAGAGCCACCACCAGACGTGAAAATTAAGCTCCAAGATCTGAATGAAACCCAATCTGCACTTTCTAGCTGCCAAAGAGAGATGAGTTCCATACAGCATGCGCTCTATGCGCACTGGTGGAATGTGCTTGAGGCTCATCAATCACACCGCCAGGCTACCCTAGAAGAGCTGTCAAAAGCAGCCATTGTCAAGTTGTTGAACCGCTTCCAGCAATTAGAAACCATCGTTACCGTGTACCAAGATACACTGGAAACTACGAAAGCTGCAATAGTCTCGAAATGCGCGCTAGAGGCCACGACCGCGTTGCCATTTGGCGTGCACCAAGATCCTACGGTCTTGTTCGCGGGTGTCTCCTCTGGCTGGCCAAAGGGCTTCTCGGATCCTGTTTCTGTCAGACTCTCGACACACATTCCGGCCGAGCCACCCGTTGATAAGATTGGCCAGAAGATGAGATGTGCAGACTGGCAATCCCTGATTGATCAAGCATTTCCAGAAACGTGGAAGATTGTAGCTTCGCTCGCCGTTGAAGCAATTCAGAAGCCGAGTGGAGATTGGCCTCCGTCTCCGTACGCTGATCAAGAGCTGTTCGTCTCGCAGGGCTGGTTTCCATTGTTCATGGAATGGGAGGTCGAATATTATCACCTGCCTTGGGGACTGTGGCGTTTTGTCAATAACAAAGACGGTGATTGGGTCTGGCAGATTCGACGCGAAGAAGCGCTTCAGGCACTAAAAGTAGGAGGCGACTGTCGGAATTTGAACGGGAGAACCATGATCGTGCCGCAGGCGTCGTCGTCGCTGAAGCTCAGACTCAAACAACTTTTCACGAGGTTGAGCCGAGGTCAGCTCAACAGTCACATCAACGAAGACGATCGTTCCTCCGTTCTCGATAAGGTATCCGCAATGGAATTCTTTTCGTCGCCGCTGTCGGGCATTCGAGATCATTTAACTACCCTGATGCGAGGCGTACACGCCAGCCCGCATGGAACAGGCGATATTACCACTAAAACGCTCGGCATCGATCCCAAGCACTTTCCTGGCATGCACACATCTTCTCACCTTGCGCCCTATGGCCACCTCTGCCGCATTCCCGCGGAGTACACTGGATTCTGTCCATTTAAACCAGTTACGCATGGACAATTTCGCTTCACAAGGCTGAATATTGTCGACAAATTTGGTCAAATCGTGTCTGCGATCGAACCAGAGCACATAGACGGCAGTCCCCCAACCGCGCTGTATCCCTGTTTGTCCCCATCAGTTACCTGCGATCCCATACCCGGTACTTTCTTTCCAAACACGGCCATAAAAGCAGACACAATTGAAGGCGTTTGTCAATTCTTTCAGATCGGCCCAAGAATCAACCAAAGCGCCCGCCTGAATGCTACATTTGTTACAAAGAAGGGCGCACTATATTGCCCCGTCAGTGAATGGCAAGATCTAATCTGGGGTTGGATATTGGCAAACAACACCGACCATTCCATCCAAATCTTCGATGGTGATGGCACCTTCATCCAGGAGGTGCGAGTCGAACCAGGCTCTTCAGCAACATTCGTGAGCACTCATCCAAACCGGAAGCCAGTACTCCCATCGTCCACGAAATTAGGTCGCTTCATATCCCGATTCTCCTCGTCAGAATATGTCAAAGGACTGTTTTCCATGCTCATGGAGGCGATTGATGCGGTTGGCTCTTCGACTCTAGATCACTCAGATCTGACGTCGGCCGTGTTTGGGAAACCTTTCTGCTTAACTGACGTTGGGTGCTCACTCGAACTTGCTGAACCGCCATTGTCGAATCAGTCGCTCCAACTTACATTACCACCTGAAAAACCGCTGCTGGATTACAGGTTCCCAGCTGCTTTTGGAAATCCAGATGCATCATATGATGGCTTCGTCGGCTATTTCACGCCAGACAGTGACGTTTCAACCATTTACACTGCATTTGGTGATCCCAAACCAGCGGGTGCGCCCACTACTAATGATAACCCTGTAAACCATGAAGCTAAGCCGCTCGAGCTAGCTCCGTATTTCCTCGCAGGTGACACTGCACACTATACTCAAGAACAGAGCAAGCACCTACAGGTGGTCAGCATGATATCGGACCCATTCCGACCCATACACATCTATACAGGTGGTCTAGTTCCGATGAAGAGTTTGACACTGCCTAAGTGGGCTATGGACAAGGCCCTGAATAAAATGCATGCCTTTTTCAGAAACGGTCCAGTTCTGGTACCGACGCTGCCTCCTTCTGACATATTCCAAATTCAGTCCATCAACATGCAACCTGGCAACGCCCTGAAAAGTGTACAGATGCCATTAGCAGGAGTAGGGGACTGGAAGTGGCTGCAACCACGTCTGCCAGTTAATAATCAGGGAGAAATAACCCAAGAACAGCCGGTGTATGATGAACTTTCGGTAGGTGATATCGACGCGCACTTGAACCTGGACACGACTCTCACCTCAGAAATTATTGAAGGCTATCTAATAATGACAAAGAGCGTCATGCAGAACTCTGCTTGAGCGCTCTGGAAACCCCGCGGGTGGAATATATGATGCTGAAGCTTTGGCTAAGAATCAAATGTAATGTTAAAACATCGTTGCTTTTAGATTGTCACCGTTAACTGCCCGTCATCAATGATATAATCGTGTCCATATTGTCGCCGCTTCATATGCTTTAACTGGTCGGGCCGCCCTGAAATGGCTATATCAAAAGCAATCTGAGCAAAAGACGGCAAATCATGTAACAAAACTAGGTATTTAACATTACTATGCCGCATTGGGTATCGGTATCCTCCGGTAAATAATGGCTTACATGTTAGCTTGGAAGCAAAGGTTCTTCCGAAAACACAAATTCCGTTGTGGCTGAGAAGTGCATACCACGAAATTCACGTATGCACGCTCATGCAGTAATCACCCGCGTCCTTACACCACCCATGTTCTAGACCGGACAGACGCGCATCGGACCGATTTTTAGCAAAACGAGCTGAGGTCTAGGTGCAGAAGTCTGAATCCACTCATATTCTCTGTCCTCAGGGGGACGTCGCGAGCATCGAGACCTTTCGACCCCTCGTGGACGACGAATCATTCTGACTTTACTCTTGGTCGTTACTGATCGTCAAACTAGATTTTTAGCTCGTCTTGCGGAGACCTGCACGTTATGGCAGATAACGATTCGACATGGGAGGTCGTCTCATACCACATCAATGTTGGGCTCGGAGATGGATCTATCCACCTATTGATAGACAAAAAGCCTGCGAAGATTGAAGAAACCATCGCTGGGGCCGTGATGATAGATGGTGGCATGGATGGGGCGGAACGAATGAAAGACATTATTAGAGAGATCGAGCGTGAATACTGGCTCACGGACGGGCTACAATTCGACTCAATCGTGGTCACACACTGGGACAAAGACCACTATGGTGGTTTATTCAAATTGCTCGCGGACGGGACATATCACGCCATGAAAAAGCAAGACGAGAGAAATTGCCCTTACATAAAGGCTTCCACTGTCTTCTACTGTCCAGACGCGTCTCTAAAAGTAGAGAAACGAAATGACAAACCCAAACTTTGCCTAGTGCGAGAAGTCCTGAAGAAGCGTTTGCTCTGTCTGAAGCGTCCGGGAATCAAAGGAGACGAGTGGATTACCCTCTGCAATGCTTGCTGCTCACTCGAATGCATTGGCAAAGATCTTTTCTCTGGGAAAGATTTGTTCCTAACTGGCGAGAAGCGATTTCGCAAGAAGAAAATAAAGGATCTCTTGGAAACCTGGGATTGGTGGCAAAATGGGAAGGCTACTAACCGGCCCATCTTTCTTTGTGTTGGTGCCGACATGCGTTTCATTTACGACATTGAGATCAACCACGAGAAACTCCCAGGGGACTGGAGCAGCAACAAGGATCTCGAAGCTGAACTAATAAATGCGGCGTCGTTAATGTGTCTCTTGATTTGGCGAGACGACGATCCTACCAACGAGAGCAAAGTCAGAATCTCGCTCTACACAGGTGGTGATGCCGAAGAACCACAGGAAAAACCTTTGCTAGATTGGTTCGCAACGAGCAAGGTTAAAAAGCTAGATTGCATTAAAGCAGGACATCATGGCTCGAAAAAAGGAACTCACGAGAACTTTACACTCTATAATCCTGACGTATTCATATTTTCTGTTGGGGAAGATTATGGTCATCCGAGTGAGTAACCTCATGGATAACGTTACGTTAATTCACACCATGCTAACATCGCCAGGCTTTTCCTTAATATACTTCATCATGATATACTCGTTGAAACGTGACGACCCAGACAATACGAACGCGGCGCATAAAATTCGGATGTTTTCTACGAGAAAGCCTTATTGGCTGCTCAAGTCAGCCGATGTGGACCCCCTTGATAATGATGAGCTGAACATAAGCACTGTCCTTGCCAAAAAAGCAGAGAAGTATCAACTTGCTCTCCAGAGCCTTATGAGAGCCAATGAGACAGTCGCGGAAGTGTTGCAGAGCTGGTTTCCAGACTGCCAGGCGGGATATTATGAAGTAGAGGCTATGTTGACGGATGCCGAACGAAAGCTGTACCAGAAATGTACGAAGCATAACTACAAGATGGAACAACAACTGGTGGATAAGGTCAAAGACTATAACAATGCCTTGAAGCCTCTACACCAAAAGATTCTAAGTCGCATGAACGAGCATTGGCCAACGCACGGGAAACCTTCGAATGGCAGCGCAGAACGAGGTGTGAATGAAGTGAAATACATCAAAACTGTAGCGACCGCCAAGAGAATGCCTGAGCCTGTCATGGTTCACTACGAATATAAAATCGACATCAGAACCACGTTTCAAGGCAAGAAGAAAGCCGCAGATATTGCCATTGATGTTGAAAAGCCGCTTGTCCCTGCCGATGGTCTAGCAGCGCAGCCAGTCAATAACGCGAAGCGTGACCGCGACGTAGCGCTGATAGAAGATCAGAATAATTCAATTGATGAGGACGAAGTGAAAAAGAAGTACAAGAACAATCATATCCAGTCCCTGAAGAGAATGCTCGCGGCTCGTGCTGCTGTGCCTGGCTCCCCTATAACACTTTTCGCAAGCTTTTTCACGAGAGATGTTGACCTCAGAGACGGGAAGTTCAATGCACAAGACACGAGGGCAACGATCACAGACAGTAATTCTCGGTCTTTGGGCTGGTTTAACGAATGTGGTACCTTCCAATCCATAGATTTAGCAGGGACGTTGAGCTCTGCGACTCGATTCGATCTGGCAACAGTAGTAATTACTGCTACTGTGCCTAAAGATGGTCAGCCATTCCTGGAAACTCTCCGGTTCTCGACCGCGACTGATGTCCTGCAAGCTCAGTTTGGTACCGAGGGACTAACAGAGCCAAATGTATGCGGATATAATTCATTGATCCAGGGCATGCTCTTCGGTCTAGACAATCCCAACGGGCTGAAGGTCACACTTCGCCAATTCCTAGATCTCACGAAAGTAGAGTTTGGTAACAGCGATGATTGGATGCACCAGCTCTTAGATCATGTACCGCTTGAGCTTCCGACATCAACACAGAGTGAGCGACACCGAAGTGGAATATGGTTTCAGCCTCACTTAAATTGCCGTACAATCATGCGTATACAAGCCAGATTGGATATTCTCGACGACGCTTCTTCTAGTCTCAGAAAATATATATCTGACTTCTTACCAGATCTGGTTCTTGACAGCTCCAAGGTGATTGCGACGACCACCAGAACGTTAGTGACCATGGGATCGCTCAAACCTGGAGAAAAACGACTCTACCCCAACCGCATAGTTACAGAGTCGAGTCTTGCCTTTGAAGGGACACTAAAGTGGTCATTGAGCGGTTCATTTTTGGCGTACGGTATCTCTGTTGCTGAAAATACTATGTCCATCAAGCTACGCTTGCCAGAAGGCATTGGCCTGAGCAAAATCTTCCAATGGCTTTCACAGCTGTTGGCCTCACAAGGTCATAATCTCGACAAGTCGCATGGTGCTGGAGGCAAGACCGCTGTCGAGACTGTCACAAATGCCATCAATGATATTGGCAAAGACATCCTCTTTCGTGAGGTCTCGTTGACGATTGGAAAGGGCGGCAAGCATATCATTGAATTCGTCATCATCATGGAAGTCAAGATGCAGAAAGGTGCACCAAAAGGGAACTATGTCGCTCTCCAGGGCTCTTTAAGGTGGTCACGAGGAAGTCTGGAGATGGTTGGGCAGATATGGCCAAAATCCCCAGTACAGCGGGTTCCGTTGAACATCCATCCATATTGGACGACGATGGCAGAGCTGATGCCTTCTTCCAGTGGGGCGATTGACTACATCTCGATTCCGCACTTGATTGATGAAAGCGGATCTACAATACTGCCAAAAGGCATTCCCGACAGGATCACAAAGGCATCGGTAAATGTCACCATCGCTTCATACAGATCCGTTAGCTTGAGCGCCAGAATCCAATGCGGTCCCTGGCCAAGCGGTTCTGAGGTACCTCCACTCTGGCTCGACGAGCTTAGCTTTTACTTCTGGCAAGATATCACAAACGGAACCAAAACAATTCTGTTTCGGGGACTCCTCAATGTCCCGACACCTCCGCACCTCTATGCGTCTCAGATGGCGATGCAGCTCGGAGTAGAGCTCGATTATGACTCTGATCCTGGGCTCTGGCTGCTCACTGCTGAGGCCAGCAATATAAGCATGGCCAATCTGTACGCCGTCTTTCCCCGGGATGGATCTAACCTTGCTATCATGGACTGTATGTCCCAGATCCAAATCAAATCGCTGACCATGAATTACAAGTACGAAAAGGGGTTCCCGAGTCGGCTGGATATGGATGGACAACTACTGATTGGCTCGCTACGATTGAGCCTCAATTACTTTCACGAAAAGACTGACTGGAGGCTGAATGCGTCTCTGGCAGCAAACCAAGAGTTGCTAGATGGAATGTCTGACGTGACAGTAAATGAACTTCTCGAGGACCTTCTGGGAGACCAGGTTGACTCTATCCCCGACTTTGTACTAAACCTTAAGATTCCACTCTCAAAACTCGCAATAACACTGAACTGCTGGAAACATACAATCCATGCCAGTCAACCCTCTGAACGGACTTTAGTAGTTTTCTCTCTCCTTGTCTCAGTGGGAGATTTTTCAATCATCTTCGCTCAGCTGCAAGATCTATCTAAGGTCTTTCCAAAGTCGGAAAAGAGGGCTAGACCTATCCGACTTCTTCGATTTGCGCTGACCGGCATCCCCAAGGTTCAGAATATTCCTATCGTGCACGAGCTACCGCAGCCATTCGATGCGATGGAATTTCTGTGGCTAAGCGCCGATTTGACCCGAGAAGAAGCGGACGTGCTTAATCAAGGCCAAATATTTCCACCAGATGCACCATTGCTATGGAAAGATACCCCGAAGAAGGGTGACGACAAAGAAGAAGCCAGCAAACTTCAAGTTCTTCTTGCCGGTTCGCATTTTCAATTGAGTGTCCTGGAGCAGAATCGGCCACTATGCATAATTGACCACGTCTTCGGGGTCACCAAACCGTCGAAGGATGTTAGAAACAAGTATGATAACCAGGTTCAGACAAAAGATGTCGCTGGTGATGAGAAAGTGGCGAGTGCTACAGCTGCTGGCGCATCAGCCAGCACTACTTCCGCTCCAATGGCTCGATCGTTCGGTGGGCTTTCTATTCGCAACGTTGGGCTCAAGATGGGGGATAGCAAGACGTTAGACATTTCACTAGATGCAGTCGTGTTGCTCGGGCCGCTGGGCTTTTCACTCATAGGATTCACAATTCATCTGGACCTATCAAAAGTCACCAGGCCTAGCGATATTCTAAACTTGAATCCCCATTTTTCTTTGTCTGGATTGGCGGTCGAGTTTTCACTTCCTCCTGCGAAACTGGCGGGTATGTTTGCTAAAGATCAATTGCAAAGCGGAGTTCGTTACCGAGGCGGGCTTGCTCTTGGAGTTGGAGTCTGGGACTTCTTGGCCGCTGGTGTGTACGAAGAGAACTCGGAGTTCAAATCCGTCTTCGTGTTTGTTAAGCTCAATGGTCCATTGATTTCGTTCGGATTCGCAGAAGTGAATGGCCTCGTGGGCGGCTTCGGGTACAATTCGCTATTGCGTTTCCCAACAATCACAGAAGTCACCGACTTCCCGTTTGTGAGTCTCAACACAGGAGCAAAGGTGCCAAAGGAGGACATCATGCTGCAATTTGCAGATCTTACTGACTCTAACAATCCAAATGCCTGGATCAAGCCGCAAAAGGACTCCTTGTGGCTAGCTGCAGGTAAGCACTTTACTTTTGTTCCAATGCTTCGCTAATGGCCATACGCTGATTCTTATAGGCCTTGGGTTGAAGGCCTTCCAAATGCTAGATGTTCAAGCTGTGCTAGCTATAGACCTATCGACTAATCCAAAGATCGGAATCTTTGCCGAAGCGATTGCAGTTGTGCCGAAAGGGGCCGCGCAAGATAGCGCGTTCTTGTTTCTTGATCTCGGGATGGCTGCCACAGTTGATACCGATCATGGCTTGCTCACAATCGCCGGACAGCTGACACCGTACTCCTACATCTTCGATCGGTCTTGTAAACTGACTGGTGGTTTCGTCCTGGCCTACTTCTTCGAGTCGTCCGGACATGACGGTGACTGGGTCTTCTCCATTGGAGGCTATCACCCAGCCTACCAGCCTCCCACGCACTACCCGTCAGCTCCTCCGCGAGTTCGAGTTTCTTGGTCGTACGACTCTAACCTCAGCATCACTGGAGAGGCTTACTTTGCAATTACTCCTCAGGTGTGCATGGGCGGAGGTCGTCTGGATGCCATTTTCAAGACTGGATGCGCGATAGCAAGCTTCTCAGCGTATGCAGACTTTTTAATACACTATCAGCCCTTCCAATTTATGAGCTCGGTTGGTGTCGCTGTCTATGTGTCGGCAAGACTCGGGAAAGGTTGGTTTAGCGTTTATGTAAGCCTCGAGGTTAGCGCTACGCTGGACATTCACGGTCCACCATTCGCAGGAACGGCGCATATACACCTCTGGTTCATGGACATATCAGTTCGATTTGGTCCGGATCATGAGAAGCGCCGGGCTTTGACTTGGCCAGAGTTCTATACAGTTTTCAAACAATCAGGAAGTCTGGATGAGGCTCAGAAACTCCCGGACCATATCCTATCAATTACAGATGGCAGACTTGCAGGTCAACCAGATGATAAAATCAAGACGAAAGAGCAGCAGACTAAAGATCCAGAGATCTGGCTCGTGCGAGGTCCTCTTTTCAAATTCGAGTTGATGGCAAGATTTCCGATTAGAAGCGTGATTTTCAACGGAGCCAAAGCCGATAAAGTGGAAGCACAATCGCACGCGATCTTCTCAACTCCAATGCAGCTCAAAGATCAGCCATTCCAGAAATCGGAGCTCGTGATTACCATCAAAGACGAGAAGACCGGGGGTGTCGCACATTTTAACCTTGAGCCCATTGTCAAACCGGTTCCAGGCGCAATGTGGAATCAATGTAAGTAAAGTACTCATGTGGAAGTTTCAACACATTCGAAATATCCATCTGACGCTGAAAATAGACGATTCAAATACGGAAACTGACCAGTCTGCCCATTTGTCTCAACCCATCACAATTCCGCACTTGATGGGCATAAATTTTTTGCCCATGACTCCTACGTCATCCAGCGAAAACATTCCCCCATTTTCGCTATATGATTTCAATTCGAAAGAAGTTAATGACCCGCCGTCACAATTTCCACCCTCTCAACCATCTGGCGAGATGAAGTTTTCCAGCGGAGTTGCAGACGACCCAGCGAATCTCTCCGCCAGCATCAAAGATCAGCTTGCCCAGGTTATCAAAGTCACACAAGATAGTCAAGTTGCCATAGCCCGAGCCGATACACTTGACATTTGGGAGTCTTTCAGAGCGCGCTTCTCCGCCGGAGGGTCTGGTTTGAAGAAGTTGACGGATGAAGAAGAGAAGCAGGCTAAGCAGCAGCGAGCGCGGTTAGCTCGAGCACCGGCGCTGTACTTGAAAGAACTCGAACACGAGTGTAGACAGATTCCAGCTGTGATTGCGTACTAGCGTTAGAAGAGAAACAGCGGCGTGAATACCTCAGGCGTGGTCTTACGTCTCCGGCACATCCCCGAAGAAAAGATAAGGCACGTAAGCAGCCGGTATGAGCCACCAGTACTGTTCTTCAAATACTCTGTCCATCGTAGCTACAATATAAACAGTAAAAAGTTTGCATAAGAGTCATTGGTATACCACCTTACTTCTGGATCAAGCCCCCATCCCCGTGAGACAAATGTTCACCTTGCTACTACAAAACTGCAGGATATCCTGGGTTACAGCAGATTGCCGCTATATTGTGGCAGCGATTGTCTTAATGTGGCGGTGCGCCTGTCCACGCGAGAAGAATCACCGTATCTGTCTAGCAGCTGAACGTAATAATGATTAAAATACGGGCGGTCTTCATCATAAGTGGCCGCCATCAACCATTGCTTACAGCCGATGCTGCGACGAATGCGATCAGACTTGCAGGGCCCCCTTCAGCGACCCACCAGATGCGTATTGATGTTGTGCATAACACGGCCTGCAATTAGTCGGGAAACATTTCGCAAAAGCAGGCTCTATCTTGCATTGCACAGCCAACAGTCCTACCCTTCTTCTACTCCACATATGACAATCATAACTAACCAGTCTATTGGCTTAGTCTACCTTCAATATTTCAATCAGAGGTTGCGATAGTGACTGCAGCTTCTACTCTGAGAACCTTTTTCTTTTTCGTGAAAAGGCTCTGACGTGTACCACCTTAACTGTCGTACCTCAGAGTGCAGATAACGAAAGCCCATTAGCCTGAAAAGAAGAGGTGATCATTGAGGGTAACAATAGCAATGATCCCTTCACGCCAGGGCCGTGGGGGGAAATTTTCTAAACATTGCGAGCCTGGAGACAATAAAGGTAATTGCCTAACTGTAGGCTTCAACGCAGAGAGGGATGTATGAGCATGCTTCAGCTCTCGAGACAAACTCAACAGATGAAAGTGAACTATTATCTAATTGTTTGTCAGCAGTCCCTATAAAAGTATATAAAACACATCACTATATTATGACCGGATTGATGCCGTCGGAAATGAATTATATCAACAGTCTTATAGTATGGTGCAATTAGTCTGGGGCTTGGGATTGGGAACACGGCGCTTCCTTTTCGTTCCGCTTTCAACGCGGGGAGCGCTGAGCCTACTAAAACACATCGTTTCGGTTTGGTAACCCCGTCTTGACAAAGTTTGAAGGCAACTTTCTCTTTTTGCCCGTTTCGTCGTATTGACCTTTCCACCTCGTTGGAGTAACACGGATATCGATCTGTAATACAAGCCGAGGTATTCTTCAGGAACAAACTCTAGTATCCAGTCGACTATTGTCCTGTTTTCCGAATCTAATCCGTTCACATCGGCGCCGTTGTCCAAAAGCAATTTGACAAGCCACGGGCTTCCGTAGCTGACGTGTAATGGCGTATAATACCTGTTGCTTCCTTTAACGTATCGTATCCTGATATCGACCTGTTGTCCATGCTTAACAAATAATCGCACAAGATTCGAATATCCGTCGTAAGTTTTTTCGAAATGCATTTTACGTATAAGCATCTCGAATGCGTCAGGGTCTTTATCTGGAGCGAATCCATTATTTAATAAGAGACGAGCCATCATAAAGGAAGACTGGGTAAGATATCGTTCAGGATATATCTCTAAGTCGAAGGCTAACGTAGTACTCAAGAGCTTCTCATGCGAGTCTTGGAGTAGATTTGGTGTAGAAATTAGCGATTCCATGATATAGAGACTGAGACCTGCGTAGGTGGCGAAGGCTAGGGGGCCACCTCTTACCCCCCTGAATTGATCCGGAGGGACACTATCCAGAAAGAACTTGATACTTCGACCAGTGGTGTGTTCTGCCTTCCTTAGATGCTGGGCGATATGTGGTTTGCCAAGCCAAAGCTGGTCACCAAAGTGACGAAGAGACCAAGACGCCGCAAATAGCGCCTTCCCAATGAATGTGTGACCATTCTCAGCCGTGAGTTTGGCTTGTTCCCCAAGGACTAACGTCTTGAATTTAGGGTCTTTCGCAAAATCCTCGACCGTCTGATGTAAGACCTGTATGTATGAATTGATACCATCAGCGCCTACGACTTCAACCAAGCCGCCACAGTATTCCTTTAATCTTTTGTTTGAAAACATAGCGAAGGATTTATCGTCGCTTGGGGTGCCTATTTCCCCTACTTCTTTGAAGAGTACATGCCACGCTTTGGCCGCTTCTTCCCAACTCTTGGCATCTGAGGTAGACATGGCAACCAGCGCCTCCCTCGGCGTCAAAACCGCAGGAGATCTTACTATAACTTCCAGCAGAGCATATGCTTTCCATCTATTGGTAACTGGAATACGTTTTATAATTTCGGCATAATATTCGTCTAATTCTGTGGGGAAGGCATTGAGGTGCTCTTGTAAGTTCTTTTTCGATAATTGTACCTTCTTTGTGGCGTCGACGAGGTCTTTAATCACCAGTTTCACCCATAAGAATACGCCATTTGCGCGGGAAACAATATTCGGCACTAGCTCCTGGAGAATTATTGCCGATTCGTCCCGCATAGAACCAAGGCAGTAGTCTTGAATGTCTGCTTGAGTGAAACTTTGGATACTAAAGCCGAGGGTATTTTGAAAAGCGGCCGTGAAAGTCTCCCAAGGGCGACTAGAGAAACACACCTTGATCGTCTTTGTCTCGGATGGCTGGATTTCTCCCAGATCTTTCAAAAATCTACAAAGAGACTCCAGCTGCCCGTCATATTCGTCGAGTGCATCGAGAAATAAACAAATATGCAATGGTAGCTCGTCCTGGAATACGATTTTGCGGAAGCCCTTCTGGAGATTACTCAAGCTCCAACCTTCTGGCTGGTAAAATTCGGAGAGCAAGCGGGCTAGATCACGTCGTTCGGATACGATTTGAGAGAGAATACTTCGAAGTAAGCCCGCGAAAGATTTTTGTAGCACATTTCCACGGTGGTGGAAAAAGAACGCCGCCCGAATCATTCCGTCTTTCTTCCAATCATCAAGCAATTCATGCGTTCGATGGTCATTGTATATAAACTTCATCAAAGTGGACTTTCCAGAGCCCGGCTTGCCATTGATCCAGAAGAGGCCTGTCCCTGATTGAAGCCAATGACTGAACTGCGTTTCCTTTAGGTCATATATCCAATCAAAGGTATTTTGAAATCGTTGTTCCACATCTCTCAGTCGTTGGTCTGCATCGGGTGTTGGTAATGAGGCTATTAGGCGATCCAATTCTGCTTCTTCTTCTCCGTTCACTTCTCTTCTCAGAACTAGCCCGTCTTTTGTTAGTCAATACGCCCATAATTAATCGTTACCACTCACCAGACGTTAATAATGGTGCCTTTGGAGGGCTGCTTGCATCTAATATTCTATTTCCACCAGGGTGGAAGCGATCCATTGGTGCAATAATCTGTTCCAAAGCGTGTATAATAATTGTGAGATCTGAGCTATTATGAGCGAACTTGACCATGCCAGAGTGGTTTTTATTAATCGGGATGATCTCCAGCCCCGATCTGCTGTCGTACAATCCACGAGTAGCGGATTCTCTGGTAACCAAAATAGATTCATCGCCTGTCCGCGTCCATTTCCCTAAAGAATCACGCTGATTCTAGTTAGCCACCTTAAAGCCACCGGGGCAAAGTAGGTGATTTGAAAGTTGATTGACGATGGAATGTTTGAGTGGTGGTCTATAGACTTACAGTCACCGTAGGCGTTGCTTTTGTTTCATAACACCAGTACAGCCGTGACTTTTGAAGGAAGGAGATTCCACTGAATTGGTCGTCGAGCCGCCGTAGATATAAAGAGTTAGGCGAGAGATCCGCGACAAGCTGTTCATTGTATTGACCCTTGATCATTACCATGAGATGTGACTGTTCCATGCCATAGTTAGGTGTGCCGAAAAACACCGCTCCTTGAATTGATCGCACGATTGGGTTATCTGTTTCCAATTTATCTGCCGCGGTAACTATCGCTTGTTTCAGAATAAGGCCTCCTAAGCTATGTGCAAGGAAGACCAGCGGTTTGCGGCCTGGTGACGACCAGCCATGAGCTTTGAGCTGGTAAATGAATTCGAGTGATAAATCGTCAATAAGCTGGAATGAGTTGTGATCTTGGAGGGTGGTATCATAACCGTATAAAATGGGTCTGACATTTGGTAATAACCGTGGCAAGTCGTCTCGAATCCACATGAAGGTTTTTGAGCCCCCTTTGGGTTGCCATGAGCCAAAAGGGTGGCTTGACAGCCCTGAGATTCCAATGCAGCTACGAATATCTATTAGAAACGCTCAATAACTGGAATTCGCGTAGAACCCACTCGGCTACATGTAACTTCGGATCATATAAAGGAGTTAGCCCTTTGAAATGAGTGTCGATGATCAGCTCCACAGGTTCATTAGACTCGTCGAGCTCGACGGTGATGTTCCACTCATCACCGTACCCTACGATATTTAATCCTTCTCGAGGCTTCTGAAAGATATCCTCGACACCGCGCGCATCTGTGAATGTAAGAGTGGCAACTTTTGTGATCTCATATGGATTGAGAGACCGTGCTAATGAAGAGATAGAGACGGTATCAGGCTTCATACCCAAAGCCGCACTCACAAGCTTGCGGGTAAGTGGTTTGTCGGCGTTGATTGGAATTTGCCGCAGTCTGAAGACTTTTTGATCCATGATATATCAATAACAGCAAGGTGAAAGATGATCGGGTGAGTATATCCAAAACAGCGCAGACCGACACTTCCCCTCACTGCTAGCTGGAATCAGGAGTAACCCAAAGACATTGAGTAAAAGCGCCGCATCACGTAGTAATGCCTAGGTAGCGGCTGTCTCACAATGCTTGCTGGTAAAATGTCTTATCGGCGATTCTTTCTGGCACCTATCCAGGAGAAATGAATAGCCCGTCTCACGGCGATTATCATATTTCCAACGAAACTGTTGGAGAAGCCGCAGAGTACCTGTTACAGTTGCAGTCAGCATTACAGCCACGTGGCGGTGCTCGATGCAGTATACGAAGGACTGAGAAACAAGAAGAAAGAAGGCTTAGAACATACTCGCTTAACAATGCATACGACCTAATCTAGCGAATCCTACGCCAATCTGCACTTTCTCTCTAATTGCATATTAAATCCTGACAAATCTAATTCCTATACCGTTATTTATTTTGTTGTCAAGGTGAACCTGTTTATAGGCTTAAACCGATATCCCAGCCTATCTATCGTAGCTCACGTAGAATACGTACCATTAGGCTGAACCCGCATTTAGAAAACTACTCAGGGAGCCCGGTATCGATGTACCCGCCGCACTAGCTAGCGCTTATCGGATGGGTTTCTTGGAATGTCCGAAAAGACATTCTAGCCTAGTCGACGTTGATTTCTGGTGTATTACCCCTCAAACATCTACTGTAGCGGTGCGAGGGGTTCGCGGTGGAATCAACCAATAAGGGAGGCTGTACTTCGACGAATTTCAAGAGGGGTCGGCCACTTACATGTAGGTACCCTGGCTACACAATTGAGGTTTTTGTTGGCTTATGTGAGTTCTCAGGGAATAGCTTCACGTTACATGTGTAGTCACTGACTTTGAATGCGTATAAATTAATAGTATTCCTTGCCTAGGGTCCCGAAGTATTACCTCAGCGATTTCACCGCTATAGCTAAAATATTCCCAAAATCGCCTGCGATTCTAGCCCTGTCTAGATGATCTTCCAGTTTAACATCGATGGTTTGTTCTACTATTCCACACGCATCAGCATCTATACATTTTATACGTGCTAATAGTTCCAGCATCTTGCAGCAAAGTCAAATAATGTTGAGTGGGGACATCTGGCCAATGAAAGCTGATGACTATGATTGAATTCGTGTCTTTAAAGAAGAGATAAGCCGAGGCAACATTTCAAGCACCCCAATAAGCTTCTATATAATCCGGGCAATATCTCCTAGCCTTAGGGGGCAAAATATTGCGTAACACCACCGACAACATGAGTCAGCGCCCAATATTCATAAGAAGAGTATTGGGTTCCTTGGTATTGAAAACAGAGCGGCTGAAGGAGAGATAGTTTTAGCTTTGCTACGGCCCTGTCAATTCCCGGTTTTCCGAAACTACACAGGTCTACAATATATATGTCTATTAATCATCCTAAATTATTTTTATTAGCCTTTTTCAACAGAACACAAGTTATAAGTATATACGCCTTCAAAATACATAAGATGGTTTTAGATTTTTTAAAATTAAACCTCAGGGTGTGCTCGCGTTATAGGTATAATTACCCGTTAATTAGCAGAAGGATGGCCTCTAAGAATTTCCACGTCTCCTTCGCGGGTTCCCACTGCATAAATCGTACTTCTACAGACTGTCAAATAACCTACGAAAAAACTCCAGTATATATTTGCTATCAAGCTTAGCCGGTAAGTATTACCTTTCTGGTTTTTATGAACCCAATTGACACCCACCCTAGAGAGAGTCTAAGAGACCCAGAAATCCTGAAGACCTGGACCGAACGGTCTCGGGTGCAGTCATAGTCCCTTGGGTCCGTATGACACGGGAATATGCGGTCCCTTACCGAAAACGGCCCAGTAGGGGCTTGTAGAGCTACCCAGAATCGCTACTAAATAATACAGACTTCAGGCTATAATAAGGCTCTCATTGTTCAGAGGGTTTTGCACAGATGGGCATGAGCCAGTCGGTCCCGCAATCATGTATTATGGTTGGCATCTTATAATCATCTTTCGTCAAGCAATACTCCTCACCTAGCCTCGCCTCGGATACTAATTGTTGACTTATTAGGCTTACAGGCTCTGCTGATGAAGCTAGTAGCATGAAACAGACTTACAATACCGGGAACCTAGGTTGTCTTTACGCCGCTACGCAGTTTTTATCATCCTCATGGCCTAGCACTTCAATCAAAGCTAGAGCTTAGGTCAATCCTCTTATGGATCGACGATGTCAATTTAATTGAGTTAAACTACGATACTTTTCAAAGTCAGTCAGCTCAGAGATATAGCCCCTTTGAACCTGATCTCCTATTTCTATTCTTATCAAGTCAACTTCGGTTATCCTGCGCGCTCGTCTCCCAGCGAACTTCCTCCTCTCTCGTTCCACTTTCGTATTTCCTGTTTTGGTTGTTGCTCTGTACGGCTACGTAGATGAGGCGAAAGCATGTCGAATATCGGCCGGGAAAGAACGAGACTTGGGAGATTGAGATTGCATCTGAATCGGTCCATGGATTCAGTATGATCAGCTGAATAGTACGCTCATACCTTACTCTTCATCGATAATTACGGCATCTTGATTCCAAAATCATCTGAAAAGCAATACCTTTAGACAGGGATCTAGCGTCTATCCGTTTTAATATCGTACCTCCAAACGCAGGGATGTGTTTAGTGAGCAAACTTTGACCCTCAACAAACTCAGCCGATGAAAGTGAAATAGCATCTATTCTTTTTCCTTTGAATGCTACGTAAGCTCCAATAGGTCCGCATCAAAACCCTTATTGAGTTGCTATGTGCTTGGAATTGTACGCAGAGTACTCATGAATAGTGAGGTCCAGTTTATGTGGACGAGTCGATTGCTTTCCAATTACAAAATCTCACATATTCAGGCAAGATTTTATTATTCATAGAAAGCCTTGGTATGTCTGCCTCGTGACGGAGAATCGTATGACTTATTGGGATATTTCTCGAGTCTTTGCCTGTTGTAGGTTGAGGGTACTGCAATAAATGATGCAAGTTGACGTCAGTAACCATAGAAGGGCATCATTGTTGAGTTCATTGTGTCGTCGAACCGTCGTCAGCGGCTACATGATTACGCTCGCTTCAGGTTTACAACAACCTACATCTAGATAGATCTAGAAAAATCTAATTATAAGTTTATGATTCTTTTTGATAAGATCTTGTTGGATATGCCCCTCTCACCCTATCTCGACTCGTAGAGGGGCAATTAAACTAACTTTATCTATATTAAGCACCGATAAGATAGCTTCACGATGATAAGAAGCAACGCTTGCTCATATTGGGAATAGCGACTGCGGGCTATTGCAGGGGACCCCGCATTACGTGCAGGAAAGATGATGGGACCCCCACTGCAGGATACAAGGGCCACCTGCTGTAGTGTCGTAGTGTAGCGTAGCTTTAGCGTAACTGCCCCGCCATTTGCGACGAATATTTTGGCCCCTCCAAAAATTTTTGTGATCATAAGCCGTCGTCCGCGGCCAGCAACAAGATCCTTTTCCCGCTTTCCCTTAGCATTGGCCGCCGGGTCAGTTGCGTCAGACATTCCTTCACTTCAAGCACCAAACGTGTTATTTTCCCTAGTCTCGTTGGTCCTTGGATCATGTTTTGTTGTGCTTAATTGTCTCCTAATCTGCGTCGCTCGTCCTTCAACCGACAACCCCCTAACGCCGACTACCGGAGCAGCCGTCGGCCCACCTGCGATCTTAAATAGTCGTTAAAGAGCAATCGCGAAACCGCGCCTCGTCCCCTCAGTGAATACTTTATTGTATCCAACACCGACAAGATGTGTGGCGTTGTGGGCCTTCTTTTGGCCGACACCGAGTCGCATAGCGAGGCGTCGCATCTCCTCTTCGAGTCGCTGTTCTACCTCCAACATCGTGGCCAAGATGCCTGCGGCATTGCGACTTGCGGTACAAAAGGACGTGTCTTCCAATGCAAAGGTTCGTTTGTTCTATCTACAGTCGCATTGTCGTCTGTGGTGAGGTCTACGTGCTAAATCTCAGCATAGGCAATGGCATGGCCGCGAAGGTCTTCCAGGAGGGAGCTCGCGTTGCTGACCTCCCTGGTTATATGTAAGTCAAGCTATAAAGACGGCATCTTTGTTTGGTTAATGCCAATCCCCTACATTATGTGAATTGCAAACCTCGTTTCGTGCGAAAATGCTCGAGGTGTATCGCGGTCTGCCTTAGCATGGACTAACCTGGAGTCTCCTAGGGGGATTGGCCATCTGCGGTACCCAACTGCTGGCACTTCATCTGTATGTTCTTAATTTTACTGGAGTGATACAGCATTGTTACGCCATGCTACCTGTGTTGCCGACTATGTACAGCTCTATTGTATTTGTGATTTGTTGCGAGCAAGATTAGTCATGCCCTGCTTTCACCGCTCACTTATCATGAGCACATCGTGATTTTCGATCGTGCATCAACTTCAGCGCTATCAGAAACTTCAGAATCTAACAAGGAATCTTCAGAGCGCCGAAAGTCAGCCATTCTATTGCAACAGTCCTTACGGCATCTGGTATGTATATGTGTGGACTCATATTCACTTTTCGGCATGCCCTAACTCCCAAGTTACCATGGACAAGCATTCTTTCAAGAACTCAACTAACATTTGTGCACTTATAGTTTTTCCCACAATGGAAATTTAATAAACGCCCCCGAGCTGCGTAGCTACCTTGATGAAGAGGCACACCGCCATGTGAATACCGATTCAGACAGTGAACTTATGCTCAATGTTTTTGCCAACGCGCTCAATGAGACAGGCAAGGCTAGGGTCAATGTTGAGGATATTTTCCGTTCTCTCACCACAACATACCAGAAGTGCCAAGGTGCATGGGCTGCGACAGCCATGATAGCTGGTTTCGGCAGTAAGTCTTGCACGTTGCTTGCTATTCACAGGAGAACCGTTCTAGTCTTCGGCTAGGCTTGATTTCAAACGTATTATTTTTGTCTACCAAAGGGTGGCACGGTGATCAAGACAGGAATGACTAATTGTCATCATAGTTCTGGCTTTCAGGGATGAACATGGCATCCGCCCACTTCTTATCGGTACACGACCTTCTGCAACGATACCGGGCGCGACAGATTACATGGTTGCTTCTGAAAGTATTGCCCTTCGTCAACTCGGTTTCAAGAAATATAGGGATATTCTGCCTGGTGAGGCCGTGTTCATTCAAAAAGGAGGAAAGGCCGAATTTAAACAGGTCGTTCCAAGGAAAAGCTACACACCTGATATCTTCGAGTGAGTAAAAATATAGCCCCTTTATGAACCGCTTTCTCAATTGTTAAAATCCTGCGTCACTCATTTCCTCGTTCCCGTTTTCCCTCTAGATATTCTAATCGTACATGAATACTGACCGCCTGACTTGATAGATATGTCTATTTTGCCCGACCCGATTCTGTGGTAAGTCGCTTGCTCTATTCCAAGCCATGTGGATCTCATACCGTTAGTATGATGCCAGTATTTTGGCTTAGACTAGCAGCATGAGAGATCCAATTATACTAGTTCGGATCTGTCCTTACTAACTCTAGATACTTATAGTCGGACTCTATCAGCATTCACAAAAGCAGACAAAATATGGGATTGAAACTCGCGGACAAGATACGTGAAACCCTTGGAGAAGAAGGAGTTCGTGGAATAGACGTTATCATCCCAGTGCCGGAAACGTCAAACACTGCTGCTGCCGTTGTGTCCGAGCGACTGGGAGTCCCACTTTCGAACGCTTTTATTAAGAACAGATATGTCTTCCGTACATTCATCTTACCAGGACAGGGCCTTCGGCAAAAGAGTGTTCGTCGTAAACTCTCTGCTATCGAGTCTGAATTCGCGGGACGGACTGTCTGTCTTGTTGACGATTCCATAGGTGAGTTTTATTTTGTCTTCAGCGAAACTTCGTACTGGCCTGGCATGAACTGACCAAACTTATTTGAAGTCCGTGGCACAACTTCAAGAGAGATTGTTAGTATGGCTCGAGAAGCTGGTGCAGTAAAGGTTTACTTTGCTAGCTGTGCACCACCCCTAGTCTACCCTCACATTGTAGGTAACCCTGCTGCCAACTTAAGTCTATTATACTGAGACGTTTACAGTACGGTATCGACCTAGCATCTCCACAGGAGATGATTGCACACGAGAAAGTGAGTCTCAGCCGTCGTCTTTTATTTACAAGCTTCATTAGAGAGTTTCGAGCATTGTTCATACTGATTTATTGTCTGATCAGACTCGAGAGGATATCGCGCAATTAATCGGCGCGGATGATCTAATCTACCAGGATCTCGATGACCTGAAGCAAGCCTGTGCGGAAGCTGCGCCAAACGGTGGCGTCACGGAGTTTGAAGTCGGCGTATTCTGCGGCAAGTACCAGACCGAAGTACCGAAGGGTTATTTCGACCATCTCAATGAGATAAGAGGCAAGAATAAGACGAATGATGTCCCCAAAGGTGCTATTAAGGTCAGCAGTGGTCCTGTCAACGACGCAAACGGCAGTCCATCGTTTACGGTTGAAATTGCGGCAAACACCCTACCCAAGAACGTGGACCCCTTGTCTTTGTTGACTGCTTCTCACCCGCCCCGGACTCCGGACAACCGCGAAGATATTAGGTTTGTCATCGCCTCCTATTTCTTTCAACTACTATTTGTAGACCTTTGCTTACGCCGGTCACAGCATACACAACATCGCATCAGAACACTGATAGAAATATGATGAAGACGACTTTATTCGGAGAAATCAGGATTACTGGGTATTAACCTTGGTCAAAAATACGGTGCTTCGATACTCCGGAGTCTTGGAGACTCCTTGCATAGTTGAGAGTTATTTCCAAAACCCCATGTCTGGATGTCGGGATTTGCATGACTGGTCATAGAGTGATAGAGCACGGCACGTTCGGACTGAAACTTTGATTTTAATCTGGCTTGAAAAAATAATGCTGAAAAATCAAACTTGGCATGGCTTCCAAAAAAGGGAGATAGATAGGGTGAGCAAGCATCTTCTGATATGCAGACTAAAATTGAAGATTCGAATTGATTGATATGTGTTTTATGAGTGATGCTTTTGTCATTATGGTAGAGTGCGTGTATGATGCGTCAGCACGTGTTCCGATCCATCCGACGACAGGTTGTATGTATGTATAGTGACGACATTAAGATACCGAATCATCCGTAATTGAATAGACGACACGATAATCACTATTTACTAGCTAAGTCTATTTCTGTTCTTTCTCTTTAGGGAACACCAGCGTCTATTCAACACAACCCGCCTATGCGGAAATCCACGGTTCGAATCCGACACTTAGTAATGTCCCTCAGCAATAACAGGTCTAACCAAGAGCCTTCTATTCTAGCATAGACAACTACATATAGGTATACATCACTATAATACAAGGACAAGCAAGCAAGCAAGCTGTCAGGGCCTCGATCGAAGATGGATGACCCGGACATACCCGGCAGATCACGTAGCCTGCATGGAGGGGGGCAGGGGCGCCGGGCAGGAAACTCAATAGTACGCGTAATTATAGGAGCTTCACGATATGCTTACGTTTCCCTGGGTAATTATCACAGCGTCATAGAATCAGAAAACACCAATACAGAATTAGCCCCTTTTTAGTAGTAATAAGTTTCAAGATGATATTGAGCAGCAAGATCCCATCTTAACGCCATGCGTGTTCTAATGCCTGTTACGAATACATAGATGATAAGTCTTATAGCACACTGATGAACCCGTTTTGCCTTTCTGCCCATCAAAAGCAATCTGTACCTAAACCCTTGGTCCCTCGGCATAGTCCACGTAAACCTGTCGCCACCGTGGTGATCCCTCTATATCGTCGATGTTCCTCATCGTTGTCCGTCGTTATTCATGTCAAACCCAATCCATATATCTCCAACCTAATGTTTCTAATGGTGTAACCATGTGTTACAAGTTCCGTTCCATCGTAAAGTAGTGTTAAACAAGTTAAAACGAAAAAGGACGCTCAATGCTGAATTCGTAAATGCTATGAAATAGAAAGAAGGTTTTACAAGATATGAAGAAACAAGAGACAAAGTTGAAAATGGAACACAGACGCTAAAAGCAAAATGTTGTAACATGAGATGAGAGATCCTTCAAGTTAAGAGAGTAAATGAAACAATCGCTTCAGAAGCGCGAGCGTCCCCTCCTCTTAGTCCCCTTTCCCATGATCTGCGACGCAATCATGCTTGTGATAGCATTCTCCGCCATGCCCTTCATACCGCCCTTGGCAGCGCGCGGATCCTGGTCCATGAACGCATCCATTGCCGCGGCGCCTATGGCGGCGGTGGCCACCTTGGCTGCTTTGTCGCCTGTCCAGCTCCCGGGTTCTTTGCGTAGTCGGAAAGCCGTAAGCCCGCCCGCTTCTAGCGCTGCGCGCGCTGCCATCTGCCATCGATCGACTACGGGGTTGGATGGTGGTGCAGTACTGTTACGCGCACGTGAGCGGCGGGTTGGAGCGGGGCTTGGTGATGCCGATTGATGGCGATGGCGATGTCTCCGGTCACGGCCACGTTCATGGTCCTTGTCACGGTCCGAGCCACGCCTAGATGCAAGGTATGAATCTGGGTCTCGGCTTAGTGGTGGCGGTGATGGACTGTGTCGGCGTCGATGATGGTGTTCACGGTCACGGTCTCGAGAGCGGTCTCGATCGCCATGGCGAGTAGAGCGTCGTCTTGGTGGTGGCGATGGTGACCTTGATGGGCTGGATGCATGTCGTCTGTGACTGCGATGCCGGCTGGTAGAGTGCCGGCTGGATCGGCCGTGCCGGTCACTGTAGTCAACGGATCGGCCCCGCGAATTCTCATTTGCGTTTTTCGCGCCGTCTTTCCCGGCTTGTGCGGCAGCATAGGCCGCGGCGGCTTCACTTAGAAACGTCAGGCCTTGTTTGCCATATTGTTGTAATTTTGGATTCTGTTTAGCGAAGTCTTGGTAAAAGTGCTTCTTCTTTGGCTGTTTTCTGTTGTCGTCGTGGGATTTCCCTCGATGTCGGTCTTTGGGGCGGGGCGATGAGGAATGACGTGATTCATGGGCTGGTGGGGCATCCGCTCTTTCATGTCTGGAGTATCGTGGAGGACTGGTTGTGCGTGCATATCTTCGGGCACGCTCGTGGTTCGGCGAGAATGTGTGACGAGGAGGAGATGCGAAGCCAGGACCAGGAGACAGAGGCTCGTCTGTCCCAATGTATTCATAAGCTGGTTGGTTGCGTGATGTTGGTGGAGAGTGAATGTAGGGATCGTTGAATGTATATGGGTCGTCATAGCGACTATGGTGTCTGCTTGAACGAGGCGCCATGATATGTGATCGTTGGTAGTCAGGGTACTTAGGCAGCTCTGAATAGAAAGCTGTAGTTGACGGAAGTGATGCTGTATGCTCTGTCATATAAGCGAAGGTGAATAACTCGTGAGAGGTGTTCAGCAATATTTAAGACATGAGCGCGCGGACAAGACCAGGGTACCCTGACTTTGCCGCAGCACCGAACAGCAAATAGGGTCTGATCAGATGCAGGGTAGCTGCACTTCGACGTAGTTGATGCAGAAATGATAAGCCGGTGTTGGGGGGCCTCCCGTCCAGATCCCCGCTTAAGCTCCCGCTAAAGAAGGCTCCAGCAAGTAGCAAAGCAAGGAGACCTGGCGGTGTAACAGATGACTTGACATACTATTGTATGCAGCGCACTGGCTCGTGAAATTTGACATGGGTAAGGAGAGCAAGACGAATCCGAATTCTTGGAAGCACAGGCGCTTCTCTCTTGTCCAACTTCATCTGGTTAGGAAGCAGCTGGCAGCTTCATGCGCGTCTGTATCCGCAAGCTAACCTAGTTATTTAGTAGCCAGAGTCCAATATGTCGTGCTGAAAGATAACTAACTCATCTCCACCACGACCCGAGCAATTCACTCGAATCAAGAGAGCAGCGCAGCTGGCCCGCTTCCCCCACATGACCTCATACAGCATGTTGGTGCTGCCTGTGGTTTGCAGCGTGCCAACTCATCACTTGACGAAAACATACTGAGTCTTTAATACCGTCTGCTATACTCTGGCTGCTGTAAATGTATTCTCACTCCGAATAAAAACGATTCGTCGACCGGAAGAAGACGCTTAGAAAGCAGCACGGCAGACAGCGTCATACCTGCGGGGATAAAATGAGCGGTTCATTGAGTTCCGATGCCCAACCATCATCGCCAACCATAGCTCATCGGTAAGTAATGCAAGTCAGCACGATGATTTCACAACATACCTTCGGAGTAGGAGGTATCGCGACCATGCTCCAAATGCCGCGGGATGGCAAAAGGTAGGTAGAGAGAGGTGTGAGCATCACACAGCCACAAGCTCGAGACGGGCAACATGTTGCTTACTTGTCACATGTGAGGATGTGTACTAGTTGCACTTGGGTATAGGCTCCCTCTCAAAATAACCGTCAGCTCGTTGTGATTGTTTCTTGTCTTGGATCGGCCCATCTTCTAGAATCATAAGACTTGGGAAGAGTGACGGAAGTCGGCGGGAGGAGAGCCGGATCCTCCATGATCCTCCATGCATGAAAACACAACATAACACTCATGCATGAAGTGCATTCGCAGCTATAAGCATATATCCATCTAAACAGCTGATCTGACAGGTTAGCTTTACCAACATTAAGGGCAGCGGCATGCAGGTCTACTACAGGCAGACTACGGCAGGCACGATCAATCAAGCCCAACCATTTGGTGCAGTTGCGTCATCGTTGCGGACAATGGTAACAACTAGAATCGGAACTGGAATGGACCGGACTCGACTTCTCAAGGCATCCCACGCCGTGATAGTCTTCCCATACTATACTATGGTAGGACGAACCTATGGGATTATACTTGACAGCGTGAATCTGTGACCATCCCACGTATGACAGACATGGGACATGGTACGATGATAGGCACGAACCCAGGGACGAGCCAAATGAAGAAAGGCATCAATCTAGACACCTGTCGTGCTCTTCTGCCAAGAGGTTTGTTTTACTCATATTTCCGGCGAGCTGACCGCTTACCTGCACAGCTAGTCTAGTAATCTACTGAACCCCATGGGGAATACGAGATGTCAACGGACCGTGAGTCGGACTGCCCTAACTAGAGAGTGCAACGTTCCGTCTCATACGCCGACAGTTTTAGGCTAATGCTGGACCACTGCACTGTGCTTCTCCCTTTGGCGTTTGTTTGGCTTTCGCAGTAATGGCATCCTCCCGTGGACAGTCCGAGTCTGTATCTGCGATCTCGCTCAGCTGTCAGCATTATGTCTCTGCGCACGTACCATCGTCGTCGAAGCGGCTGTTTACCCCAGGTCGAGAACGCAGCACGCCAAGAATGTTACTCGTGTTCGCTTATTACAGAGCTGCTTTTGGGCTGAAAGTTTGAGTCAAGTCCAGATTCGGTTCAGCTAAGCGAAGATGAGGCACGATCAGGCAAAGTATAAGTTAGCCGGCTATCTCATTTCATCGCTTCAGGTAATGGGCATACGTGAGGCATACTAGACGAACGAAGAAAACAATTCTCTAGAGTTACAAGTCATCAAGCATGCAGCTACTAAACCTGTACCTCCTCGCTCTAGCCGGCCTCGGAGCCGCGACTACGACCTGCATCCCTACTACTCTTGCAACAACCATCTGCGTGGACTATTCCCAACCTTGTGGTTCACCACCTACGGCTACCGTGTGGTATGGAGGGTATGTGAACCCTGAGTGCATGAAGACGCCTGACCCATATGCACTTTAATTGATACTTGATAACATAAACTAATACTTGGCAGGTGTCACGATATAACTGTGACCACCACATACACACCGCCACCTTGCCCGACCGGCGGCGGTTACATGACTAGTTGCACCTCAACAGGGACCATTTGTGACGAGCGGTTGAAAACTTGTGGATCGCCCACTCCCACGACGACTCTAAATTACGGAGCGTGAGGATATCCCGCATCCCCTCTAAGCCTTGGAAATAAGTGGTTAACTTAGCTGCAGCTGCCACGACGCCTGTGTGACTCTTACGTATTCCGAGCCTCCCTGCCCAACGTCAGTTACTAGCATCAGCAGCAGCGACAGCAGTAGCTGCACCTACACCTATAGTGTCTGCGAAGATCACTTTGAGACTTGCGGGTCGCCAACTCCTACTGCCATCTTGACTTATGGAGGGTAAGGAATGCCCCTGAACTACTACTCGCTGGGATTAGTCGGTTGACTTGATACAGATGCCACGGGGCGTGTGAACATCCTACTTACACCCCGCCGCCCTGCCCTACATCTACAGCCTAGGATGCTAGCTTGAGGCCCGACTGGAATGCATGTTTATGACGTATCCTGCCTTAGGCCATGAGTGCTAAAGGGTGGATATTCTACTCTTTACCTAATTTACGTTTCCCTGATTCACAAAGCATCTGTACGAAGAAGGATCAAGCACCCACGATGTGAAATGATACAAAAATGACAACAGCAAATGGCTCATGATTGGAAGGAACTCAATATCAAATTCAAGCATCGCTAAAAAACTCATAAATTTTGTGGTATCATTGAAAAATCCTTTGCCAGAAAGTAATTCGGGTATGCCAGCCCGCCGAGGCCTGAATCATATATCTAACATCTATCCATCTAAGAAACCAGCCCTCAAACGTAATCAAGAAACCCCCACGGAATATCTTATACAAATAGAGCAGCCGCGAGACCAGCCATCAAGCCCACAGCCCCGACTCCATTGGCCCCGGCAGCAGCCGTAGCGATGGCCGTAGTAGAGGTGGTGGTAAGCGCGCCGGTGGGTAGGACGCTCGTCGAGTTGGAGCCAGTGGGGTACGGAACACTAGTGCCGGGCGTAAGGAGCGGGATAGAGACGCTCGTGGTAGAAAGCACGGGAACACTCGAGCTCTCGCATACGCACGGCGCCGTCACGGTAACGGTCACGGCACCCCCCTGTCCCTGTCCCTGGCCAGCCGCCGCGCTGCTTGACGTAGCGATAGCAGACGTGGGGTAATCGTGCACAACAGGGCTCTCGGTAGCTAGGACAGCAGAAGATGAGCCAGAGCCAGAGCCAGCTCCATTGGTGCATTGCGGAACTCCGAAGCTCGCGGCCCCGCTGTTTAATTTGTCTGTGATGCTGCTCGTGAGCTGCTTGGCCGTCTCCTGCGCGTCGGCAGGCAGCTGCTTGACGACGGAGTCGACGAAGTTAGTCACCTCGGACCCGACGCTCTTGATGGTGCTCTGGATAGTATCACAGAGCGACGAGGCCTCGAAGGCGGCCTTCTTGCTCTCCAGGTCCGTGATCAGCGTCTGTCCTGCGGTAGCGAGAGATGTCGCGGCACCCTGGAGGCCGAGAATATCGCTGAGTTCGATGGCTCCCCCCGAGGCGATGGCTGAGGCCCCGCTCTTGATTGTGCTCACGAGATTCTCGGCGTCGGATTTGAGCTGGGTTGAGTCCCCGCTGAAGGCCTTTACGGACGTGTCTAGTTGTGTCAAGGCGTCTGAGATCTGCGCGACTGCTGATGTCACTGTGCTGATGTCGCGCTTCACTGGTGTCGGGAATTGGTATAGCTGCATCTCGGCCGCGGCCGTGAAGGCGAAGGCGACGGGGAGGATGGCGGTGACCTTCATTTTTCCTGGTTGTTAAATCTAGTTCCTGCTAGTGTGATGGTGAATCGAAAGTTGTCCCTAAGAAACAAATCAAAGAAACGAGGGCTATGGGGCGTGAGAATTATATAAGTAGGTAAGTGAAGAAAGGGGGCCCTGCCCAGGTGTTACAGCTTCACACATCCCTACTTCTCAGCCACGACGGCCTCCACTTCATCTGGACCCCGACGAGGTTCGTCGCGGTACCTACATTAAAAAGTTACGTACGTACGAAAAGATACTAGTCGAACGCGTCAACTGGGACCTTCCGCTCATGGAAACATGTTGGTTATGGGTAACTAATCCGGGGAAAGCGAGGGATCTCCGTAACCAACGGGGATGTTTCGGCCCTTCGACCGGGATGAAAGGATCGTATGAGGACTCAAAACGAAACATTATCGTTGGTGAGAAGCTTTCACTGGAAGTCATTTGGCGATTACGTATTATGAAGGGAGAGACCTTAAGCATGTTCATCTCAATCTTCAGATATTGATCTACAACAACGTGCAACATGGAATAAGGGTAGATTAGAGGAGGGGGCGACGACAATCAATATCTCATCAAGCTGCGGCATCCAATTAAGACAAGAGATGGCCCTGGTGCAACGAGGCGAGAAATTCGGATTGGGGGCTTGACGACGCGGCTATGAGATGGCATTGGTTCAGAAATAGATCAGCTGCATTGAAGTCGACGCCAAGGTGAAACTCCCACCGTTTGAGCTTATCCCGGTCGGCGGGGTCCGAGGGCCAAAGGATTGGCCATCCGACGTACCACCGGCAGTGGCACAGGGAGATCAAAATTCTGTACCTGGAAATATTCTTAATTGTTACAGATAAATATTGGAACGCCTTCAATTTCTTTAATATCGTTGTGGCTGGTGAATGAGAAGCTGAATGTCGAATGTTGCTGCATTGAATTACTCGTAGCTCACCGCAATGGTTGATCACGACTTCGGCGTAGCAAACAGATTAATAATTCCGAATAGAATGCTACTAAAAGGCTTGCAGAAAAAACAAATCTTAAATCGTCCGAAAAGGTCAGCTTCTCCTGTTGACTGACGTGCGCCACCGCCAGGTACGCGAGAAATCCTCCCGCAACACCAAACAACTTCGCGTAACACAACTGCGACATGCACCAGCTCGCACCAAACAGCCGAAAACGCACCTCACGGAAGTCTCTCGCCCTTCCTGGTAGCCTGCGCAGCCTGCGACTGCGACGTATCTTCCGCATACCTCTTATACGCCTCGACATACATTTCGTCCGCACTCCATGTATCAAGAACACTCTTTCTCGTGGTAATAGCATCAAACCAAACTCTCCACCTCTTCCAAACCTCCTCATCCTCTCCCGCCGTTCCCTCTGCAGGAATCCCCGTGCCACCAGGCTTGTAGTGATCAATGAGAAACAGTCTCTTCACCCACGGCGCAAGCATGACGTCGACTAAGCTGAACTTCTCACCCAGGAACCATGGACCACTACTATCCATCTCCTTCACAAAGGTCTTAATCTGATTCAGAAAATTCTCCCGCGCCTCTTCGATGGTGTAATCCTTCTCGGGAGTGTGTTGTAGAATTCTATAGAATCCAGGCACGATCTTATTCCCGACATGATCGATCCAAAGCCGACATCTGGCGCGCAGATAGGCTTCGCGGGGTGTATTCCCGCGGGGTAAGAGGGGCGCTCCATCATATGCCTCGTCTAAATACTCGCAGATAATCGTGCTTTCATAAAGAGGCTTCTCTTCTCCCCCGCTGGCCGGTACTGCGAGCGTAGGTACCAATCCCCGCGGATTCAGGGCTAGGAACTCGGGAGCTTTGTGGTAGGGGTTTATCTCTACGTATTGGTGAGGGATCTCCTTCTCGTGCAACACGACCCAGCTGCGCTGCACGAAAGGGCAGAACCACCCGCCGTATAGCTTTAGCGCGTGCTCTTCTGCGTGGGCTGCTGCGAAGTCTGCTGCCAGGCCTGTTGGCTTGGGCGGCAGGGAGGTATCTACTGCTGCCATTTTCCGGATGCTATGACTTTCTTTGATTGTCTAGCTTGGCATAGGTAGGGTAAGCAATCCTTTGGTTGATGGGAATGCAGGTAAGTGTTGCGTGAGAATGCGCTTGATGGGGTGGAGGAGAATGACATCATCTGTATTGGTTGGAATCGCCGGCATCTACGGGCGTCGACCCCGCCTATAACGTACTTCTAGTATGCGCATATCGACGGGTATAGTAAATGTGTTCGTAGCTTCACTGACGTACTTGTAGGATTTCTAATTCAAGGCGGAAGTGCGCATAGACATGGAATCATAAGGAGAAGCGCATGCTTGGATCTGTATGGGTAAGACTGCTGCTGGTTTCATATCAACTCGCTTCAACATCTGATGAGGTCATAATTAACTATAATTCGACGTTTAATAATTAAGGATTATATATGTGTCGGTGAGATCAAATAAGCATTAATGTCCAAGGAATGAGACGAGGGTATCAACGCACTAAACATCCAACAATGCTATCCAAACCATGTATGCAATACCTCACTTGTAATCATCACCCATAAGCCGACTCCACGTCCCGCGCTCCGCAAGTCGACCACGCATAGCTCTCTTGCGATTCGCCTCGGGGATCTCATACTCAACCCTGCGCTCCGCACGCACATGTCCCCAGAAGTCATATCCGCGCTCCCTTTTACGCTGTATGCGCTTCTTCTCGAGCTCTTTGACCCACCTGCGCTTCTTTGCGGAATCCTTCGACGCCTGCGGCTCTAGCTTCGCGATCTGGTGTTCTGTGTGCTCTACGAATGCGCGGAAAGGTCGCGAACAGATCTCGAAGGTCGCGAGCATGGCCCGGTAGCTGAATTTAATTAGGCTCTGCATCCGGCCGCTGAATGCTAGGACCAGTGTGATGGCGATGAGAAAGGCTGAGGCGGGGACTAGGAGATGTTAGTATTTTAGATAGATAGTTGGGTGATTGATGAGGACTGGGGAACTCACGGGATATGACCCCAATAAGCTTCAAACTGACGAAGTTGTTCGGATCTGGTCCGCCCCATTCCTGCGTGTTCATGCCGAATAGACTCGTGAAGAAGCTGAGTGGTAAGAAAATGACTGTGAATGTGGTGAAGATCATGACGGAGAGGTTCTGAGAACTGGCTAGTTCCGCCTGCAATCGTGACCAGCGCACTTCGTCGACTTGTGCTTGGCGTTGAATCATTTCCTGGAGTTTCTCATACTATAAATCGTGATTAGTGGCTTAATTTTCTTTTTCTATATATACTGAGGTTGATGCTGAGTGAACAAATACTCACATCCTTCCGGGTAGCGTCAACGCGTGATAGCATATCGTTCGCCTGCTTCTCGTACTCTTCTAGTCGCTGTAGTGCTTCCTTGAGATACCCACGGCCGCATTCCGTATGCACGGCAAGTTCCGATTTCTCATAGCTCGACTTCATCGACTTGATGGCGTCTTGCTGTTCAGCAAACAGAATGAGCAGTGTATGTAACTCATCTTCCATGTCACGAAGTTCCAGCACTGCTGAGGTGTTTTCGCGGTTCTGCCGTTCGGCACGTTCGAGTTCTCGCTTGTGCCTCTTCTTGATAGTTTCCGATCGGTTATCGTTGGGGTCGTCGGAATCAGAGTCGTCGTGAAGCTTGCTGTACGATTGCATTCGGAATTGCTTCAGAGATGAGGTCATTCTCTCGGTCTGTCAACCATTAGCACAAATGCGCAAGTCTACCTTGATTTGAGATAATTACCAAGATGCCAATTGCTTCCTCAAAGATTCGGAAGATCTCTAGGTCGGGATGAGCGGACCGGTCCAGCAATACCGTCACCGCGTGAAGTGTAATAAAAGCGGCGAGATCCAGCGCATTCTCACATCGCCCAGTGAGGTCGCCATTGAGCTCGTTATAGATGCTGTTTCGTAGATCTGCTTGTTGAAATAGAGGACCTTCTATTGGATGAGACTCTCGTTTGGGGAAGAAAGTCATCAGAGTATCTGGAGTACTTGTTAACACCATCTGCGCGCCGCTAGTCTAAGTGATACTTACTATTATCGACTGCCCATAACCATAGCTGGTCCACCATCAGCACATTCCCATTGAGAATGTCATCCTCCGGGTCTGTTTCAACCTCCTCGTTGGCCTTGTCGTCTCCCTTTGTTAACCTATTCGCCGGCGAGACAAGCCGACTACCTGGCGAGACAGCGCTTATCAGACCTTCGACGGTGTGGTACATGTCTCTCTTGCGCTTTAGAGGATCAACGATTCGCTCTTTCGTTAATTTGTATAGCATCTGATCGTCGTCGCGTGCCCAAGTATCTTGAAGTGCCGGATAGCCGTACTGGTCCAGAGTTCTTCGCGAATTAAGCGCATGGTCGTACCCAATGAACTCCCAGATCACCCGAGACTCCAGCGACTCAAGTTCTGCAATATCTTTGGGAACTGGCCTTGCACGGCCGTGTTTCTGTCGGCGCCTGATGATATTGCGACGTTGAATAATGTTAACATATGTGTCGTAATGTAGGTACGGAAGGTAGAGGTAGAAATGCGCAGGGGATATGTTAGGACTGGCGCTTCTTCCACTCCTACTTGGAGGAGGTGAGCGAGGAATACCTGACCTCAAGGTTAGCATGTGAGCTTTGGGTTGTGATGTCGTTAGATATACGAACCTGTCTCTGCGGGCACGAATGCGCATCCCGGTTTCACGTACGAAACATGCCAGTTAGCACTTCTGCCCTGTACATGTTTACTAGTCCAGTAGTCGTTACTTAATAGCTTGGAGTAGTTTCGATTTTGGGTTTCGGAGAGCTTGTCAAATATGCTCTGCCAAATTGTCAGCAAAATTTATCCTAACCGGTATTGCAAGGTGATTTGTCTCTACCTTCACCCAATGGGGGTTGTTGAAGGGTAAATGAATCCACATGAATTTTCTCTTTGATGGATTAGGTCTCGAAAATCCAGCTGGGAATTCCCGCCACGTTGAAGCTCGGCGTACGCGTTCTCTGCGGCTTTTCCTAGTTGGTTCGATCTCTTCCTCTTCGTCATCTAGATCAGCGTAGTGTGTTTGCTGACGACTTTCAAGACTCATTTGTGCGGCGTCTGATGTAATAGGTTCGGAGAAAGTTCTGACTGCCTCGTCGATGCTGGATCTGACACTTTCGCCGCTTCTTCGACCGAATGGTTGAATGAATCCTGGCGTTGCCAAAGAAGGTATAGTCAAGCCTCTGCTTCGCCCAGGAGAAACGTCAACGTTCGGTAGAGGGTCCGACGACGCACCTGCGAGAGACGGTCGCCTGGGCGTATGGCTCGTTACCACGATTTCAGGAGAAGATTCAGTTGGCATATTCCGCTCCGGACTGCGTGCTTCTTCGTCGGAGTGGGATGTGCCGAGTAACCGTTGGCCAAACTCTTGCACATTGCTCAGAATACTCGCAGCACGTGACGTTCTCGAGGGGCTAATGGCAGGGCGCCGCGATGGGGGAAGAACTCTCTTGTGCGTCTTGGGCGCCATGGTGTTGAGACGTTCTTGCAAGCAAAATTCTGGACCCTTTTCGAGGAATTCATCTAGATAATGTTTTGAAACATAGAGTCTTATGCTATGCTCCATCTCACTATCAGGGTCATCGTAGAAACCAATAGTCTCGACTCTGACTTTGCTAGATAGCTTCATTGACGTGTGTACAAAGTTCGTACTGAGATATTCTGCCTTGCGTACTGCCTCTCCAAGGTCACAGAGGTACGAATGCATAATCTGCAAATTTTGAGGTCCAAATGAAGCACAGTGGGCATGATCGCTCTCAAGAGATAATGCCTGCTCCGCTCTTGAACCGATGAGACCAGACTTTATGGAAGTTATAGGAGCACCAAAGTGAACTTCGTCGTTGTCGCTCATCCCTAGGCCAGAAAGCTGGGAGTCGACTGTTTCGTAGAAAGTCCAGAGACGAAGTTCGCTTGCGATGTCGGTAAACGCGTCATGAAGCTTCAGCAGCGGCCGGTATCCCAGGCGCAGTTCATCGGTGATCGATCTTGGAAGCGGCCTCTCTAAAAAGAGTAACTGCTGAATGCTCTCGCGGAGATGATACATCGATAGATAGCTTGAGCCGCGATGGGGTGTAGCTACAATAGAGTTAGAATCCTGAACCTCAAACCATTATCAGAGGAACTGACCGAAAAAGGTGATGCCGTGGCAGTCATACACCAGCGTCTTTAACTCTTCATGCTTCTTTGCTTTAACAAGCGCTGACTTGACGACCAAGCCTCCGATACTATGACAGATAAAAAAAATCGGCCGCGCTTTTTTCAGACCCGAGCGTATGTTTATTACTTGTTGAAGCAGATCGTCGGCAGCTTTTTGAATGGTCATGCCCTCATCTAGCCTGCGGTGTCGATAGAGCATAACCCGAGCTTTGCTGACTTCCTTTCTTATCCCCTGACGAATCCACAGATGATTGGCTTTCGGCAAAACATGGTCGATAGTCGGCGTCAACACGCTGCTTCCGGGCAGTTCCTTGACAGTAGCGTACTTATCTAGCTCGGAAGTTGGAGGAAATTGGAAATAGCCTTCGCTCAAAGGGTCTCGCGCCCAAGTGTCAGTGGGTGAGGCACCTATACAGGGCACAGCGATGATATCGACGGTCGTCTCGTTATACCCAGGGCCACCAATTTCGCCATCGATATGTTCAAATCCTGGCTCTGCTCCCCAATGCGAGCCACTGTTACGGTTCGATTTTTCCAGATCTGGGTCTGTGGTTGTAGTAACATCGCTGCGTCGCGACTCTCCCTCTTTCTCCCACTCTTCCGCCACATCTCTGTGGCTCATGGCGTCTTGTGCCTCCATCTCTGTAATTATGCCCGGATCCTAGTAATTTCAGGAGCCTGGGGGAAATCAGCCCATATCAGTAGAGTTACTGATGATACAGCAGGAAATTACATTAGGCTAACGGGCAAGAGAAAGAGACAGAAAATACGTACAAGGGTGCCTACATCTCTTATAAACTCATCGCTATAAGGCATTCTTCATGATGAGGCTGAAGCTGATGTGAGAACAGGTAAGACGGATCTACAGGTCCACTTCCCCAGGTAGCGCGGGACCATCAGCATTTCAAGCCTCTTCCCGCGCGTTCCCTCCGATCGAATGCCATCATGAGACAACCCCCCGCTGACATTGTGCGCAGAACGCGGCGTTGAAAAGAGCGCTGTATACGCCCAAATACGGGTTAGGGGTTCCATTAGGGGGTCAGCACGGCACGCTATTGCCGTAAAAGTGGGCGAACTGCTACGCTAATCATGGCTGATTTGGTTAGAAAACAGCAGCGATTGGCATCCTTTAACGTCACTCGGCAGCTCGTTAAAAAATACGATACACGTGGAATAGGCAGCTAAACGCCAAGAACGGTTCATCACCAGGTGCAACCTTCTTTTCAAGTTCTCAAAAATTTATAGGTCAAACTTCTATCGCCTCAAGTATCTAAACATTGGATCATAGCAGCAGGCTATGATTATACCATCAAGTCGATAGGTAAGGTAGCATCATTAGGCGGTCAGATTGCCTCTGACGCGGCGTTTTCCCGCCAGTTACCCTAAACCTCAACTCCGTTTGAAGCTTTAATGAGTGAGATGACCTAATAAACGAGCAAGTCAACGCGCATTTAATTAACATGCACTACGCCTTCACACGAGTCCTATTATTAAGATCAAGACCGATACTGCCAAGACGCCATGTGCAAGCCAGGTTCTTCATTCTTCTTTCTCATAATATGAGTTCGATCATTATTTTAAGGAGAAAAATACCAGCGCAATCAGTGCGTTCAATACCTCACTCAGAGTGCAAGACACATAGATAGGCTTCAAACAACTCTCATGAAATTACTCTACGTAGAAGCAAATGTCGTAAACATAGCGGGCACCCTTTCCAACATCACGAAAGCGCCGCTAGACAGGGCACAGCCCAGACCCCCAATTTTATTCATACCAGTATCTCATATTAGCAGCTCAAGATGAGCGGATGCTGAGGTCATCTGGTCACAACTCGTCTCTGAAAAATGTTCGCTAGAGACACACTCATTCACATGATATACTATATTCATTTGCACACTTGATGCTATCGTCCGATCATTGATTGAACTGCACCTCAACCATTTTAACTACAATGAGTCCAAATCTATCTCCGCTTCCCGCCTCCGGACCATAATCGAAGTTTTAGGGTCAACACGCAAATCAAACCCAAGTTCAATAACATTATGAACAAAGTTATCTGTGGGCTTCAAATCGTACTTGAGAAGCAAATGAACCAAAGCGATCTTGAGCTCATTCGCAGCGAAGAACCGCCCAGGACAAGCGTGCAGGCCATGACCAAAGCCGAGCGCTTCTGTATTAGTAGCCACAAGATGTGCTTTGTTCGACTTGTCGGGTATCTCGCGCATACGCATGAATCGGGTTCCGTCGAACTCGTCCGGGTTCTCATACACATTGGGATCAAGCCGTTTAGTGGAGCGGACAGCACACTTAGTACCCTTCGGAATAACCGTGCCGTCAGATAGTGTCACATCCGCGAGTGCCAAGCGATGCATCGTTGCTGTTCAGATTGACTGTGGTAAGTAAAGTGGGATAACAAGAATAGCAATGGCAAACACTTACTCATCTTAATTGGCTTAAGTCTCTGCGTCTCTTTAAGCACACTGTCCATCAGCTTGAGATTAAAGAGCGCCGTCTTCGTCATGCCTTCGTTCTGAAGAACTTCGATAATCTCCTTCCGCATATCCTCAATAAGCTTCGGTCGCTGGACTAGGTTCTGTAGAGTCTGATTGAGAAGATCCGACGTAGTATGAATAGCGGCCATGGAGAGGCCGATTTGGTAGACGGCGGGGTCATATGGGTCATTGTTAGACTCTTCCTCAGCCCATTCAATCGCATCATTTGGATGCGGTATTGGTCGGCCTTCCTTGGCCGCAGCAATCTTTTCCGCCCTTCTTCTATCAATGACATCTTGAATGATGACGCGAGCTTCATTGAGTAGCCTGCGAATCAGACGGCATTCCGGTAAGAACCAATGAACGAACCGTCTTGAGAACTTTGGGAACAGGCGAAGTTTCTTGACCGCATGCATGGAATTGACCGCGTACTGAGAGGTAGTTTCTAACCAGACTTTGTTGCGACAGAGCTCGTCGCCTAGAAAAATTCTTGAAGACAGACTTGATACATATCTAACGCTTGTATGCAGCGCGTTGATCTCCTTCCATTCTGCAGCAATCAAGAATGAATCAGTCAATTGAGCGTTTTCGATCTGGCCGTTATGTCTTACCGGGGGATTCCCCTAGGAGATTATGCAGCGCGAAGCTCGCTTCCAAGGATACAGGTTTGGTCACCTTTGCTACACCAGCCGGTAAGCCCAAGAAATGTAATCGAAATTGAGGAGTAAATTTAGTTAATGATGAAGATCTTACACAAATATTTCGTCAATTGATTTCTGGTAACTTTGAGTAGCATACCGGCTGCCTTCTCAGCGTTAAACGCCTCGAAACCAGGAAGCCTGCCATGGAAGTCCTGATATGATAAGTCAGGCTAGTCTTACGTCGGTAGGGAAAGACCATACTTCCTCGGAGCTTGCAAAGAAGCTCAAATTCGGTTCATTTCGAATCTCCTGGGCAAGGTGATTTGGTGGTAAGATGATTAGGTTGCCAGTATCCGTTGCAATACGAACCGGCTTGTCGCCGAATTTCTCTGTTGCAGTCTTAAGTAGGTTGGCAGCTCGCTTCAGGAAATCTAGCTTGGCTAGCGAATCACCCATATCAAAACGACCGGGGGCATTGAGGATAGGGGGCAATTTCTGAAGCCTGACGCTCCAGACCGAATAAGCGATGAGGACAGCAGCGAGCAAAGTCACAATGGATGGTAGCGGTTGTGACACAAGACGCGGGATGACATCCGCGTCTACCCAAGACCAATCGGTCGCTGGCGAGGGTTGTACAGCAGCAGCCATTGCGAGAAGACTAGGTCGGTGGAATTTGGTTTCAACAATACGTTCAAACAACAACGCCGACGATAGCACACGAAGGAAGCCCACTCGGAGGAGTGGGAACACCGGGAAATCTGGAAGCGTTGAAGTGGGCCGTGTTGCTGATTTTGTAGTTCTTCGAAAACCTGGGTCGGCACCAACCTCATAAGGTAAGTCCGATATCTCCAAACCGAAGACCACGGTCGAGAATGCCTGTTCGAGTGTTGAGTGTCATAGCTTAGCCATAACGACCCTATCAATCTCTAACCTCTATTACCATATGTAGTAAGTGCAGCACTAAATAGCTTCTAAGAATAAAAAAGTGCATGCACTCGTACCCCTCACTAGCATGATGATGACCAACTACCGAGACCGGGCAGATATGATTCTAAACCGCCTACAGATCCGTACACCGCATCAAATAAAGATCTACGAACTATTATTACAACGGTATTGGCATAAAATAACTTAATGGTATTTATGTTAGCACTTCTAAAAAGTAAGTGGGCACTTTTTCAATGTAAGAATTTGTTTCAAATGTTTGATCTCTGTTCAAGCAATCAATTTTCTTCTGTTCTACGACAAAGAATATTACGACGAGAAGGATACTTTGCGGTAAGGTTATAGCCATAAAAGAATGTTGCAGGCATAGCCTACCTCTGCTGGTGAATAAAACTGCCAAGCACGTGGCAAATCAGCCACAATGGCTTCGGTCTCCGACTCCAGTTTTATTATGTACCGAATAATACCTCCAGTTGAAAACAATAGTCAAAAACTGAGGCTATTACGACCACTACTAACCCCCTTCTACCCCCGTATATCTTCCGCCTTGAAGCCTTTGTTGGTGTTCTGGAGCGCGCTCAGCGCTGTATATACAGTGTTGCGAAGGCATAGGAGGCCTAGATACGGCAACAGGCATCGCCATTAGTGACGGCGGTGGCGTCAAGGCAACTTGACAGTGGCAGATACTTACACCCCTGCTTCAATATATACATATTTTGGAATAAACGTAAAGCAAAAGTTAAATTCGTGGCAGTGTGTAGTGATTCTAGTGTCGGCCTTGTTGTTCACATAGGCGGGTACGGCCCCAGACGCGACACTTCTTCATGCTATTTGGAGATCGTCACAGCCATAGAGTTAGTATGCAGCTAATGCACAAACCTAGAAGTTTCTATGCCTTGCAAGATGTTTGTCAGCTTTCTTCGATGTTGGCCTCCAGTAGCCGAAAATATATTGAGTGCCTACAGCCATATTAATTCTGACACAATCCCAGTAGAGAGTTGAGCTATGGCGTGAAAGGCAACGTCCGTTCGGAACTCTGTTACTTTTTCACTTAATTACCTTCCGTTGCGGTGTCTCATGCCAGAATATTTATCATCCACTCGTTCCATAACATTGTGGAGAAGCCCACCGCAGCAGCGTGCCTTACTATAAGTGATAGTTCCACGCCCAATGAAACTTGAGTAGAGGTTGAGGATTCTAGGGTAGACGGAATGTGTTGGTTGTTCGAGCATATGGGTATTATCTCCTAGGTATTCCACCATCGTATGCAGTTGGCTTCGCATGCCTTAATGCTAGAGTCCAGCGGGTCAGTTCAGATAGTTATGGGCTAAGTTTTATCGCATTATGCCTAATCAGATCATGATTCCTTCGCTCCCTGCATATATTTAGGCACCAATGGCTTGGGAAGGCGGTGAGTTCTAGTAGCTGGTTTATGTTGCTACGTTCCCAGTCTCGAATGATGACCGAAGTACAGATTTTACCTTTTTGAGATCCAAAGATCTCGGCCCCCTATATGTTGGATATCTACTTATAAAAGATCTCAAGAATCTCTCCTGGTAATAATCCCTTTGTAGTATAAGAATCATGCAAATATTTTTTGCTCATCTTTCATGCGCTTTGCTTCGACTTACCACTATAAAACGTCATTTAAGTCTTACAATCCAGACTACAACGCCAGGTCTATACTATACCATTTGTCTAAAGAGTTATTGTTCCTCTTCCTCCCTTATTCGGTTTTACCTTGCTAAGTACGTCATGTTGGCATTATACTATCTCCAAGTATAATTAATTATAAAACCAGCTTCCGCAAATTGCCCCGTCTTTTTCTGCCTTTCTGGCCTTCTCCTTTCGCACTCTTGATACAACTCTTTACTTCTAGTCTAGTCAAGTCTCCTAGGAGACTCCTTAGGTATGTCCAGTGACAGCATGGTGGCTTGTGCCCCAACATACTGCCATACATACTGACAGGAATACTGCCGGCTTACGCCGCCCGTATTCACTGCACCACATATACACACTTAAGTCTGTGTGTATTTCTTTCCTTTTCTCTCTACCTTAGATTTTTCGTACAATATAGCACATTCTGCCGCGGAGCCTTGCCTTGGTTCATGTGCCAGGTGCAACATGTCCTCATAATTCGCACTATCCTAGAGATCCTGGTACCCCAATACATCCACTTTCACCAATGTTGCACTGTTCATACATTGCCATTACATCAGGTAGAAAAGAAGTTCAGAAGGTTCGATCAACAAGTCATGGATTGGCCGCCACCGCCGGACCCCGATCGGCCACCCCTACCATACATGCCAGGGCTAGTCATTCAGATCACAGAACACAGCCCTCCCCCTCCTTTTGGTGGTGGTGGATGGTACACCTCTTCTAGGCACCTTTATGTACCTGATGGCCTGATTAGACGTACACTACCAACTCAACAAGTACTTATGTATCCCCCTCAGGATGGGGAGTGGCCTTCTGATACTGCTCCACGCAGCGGTGTGCTTACTATAACGAAGATGATGTCCGTCGGCGAGGCTAGGGGTGCCCAAATTGTGGTCTGTAACATTCTAATTTCCGGCGAGACGAAGCCATACACAGTCGTGGCGAAGATCTACGACCCGTTATACTATCCCTATCGAGGCGAAGATGTGGATGTCGTTTGGAGGGCAGATATGGACTACAGCCGGGAGGCAGCTGCGTATAGATACCTCCAAACTACAAAAGATCTTCAAAAACCGGGCTTCGCGCCGGAATACTACGGATCCTGGACTTTCGATTTGGCCTTAACGCGGCAAGGAAAAGAACATAAGCGACCGGTTCGGCTACTCCTGATCGAGTGCATTACTGGGTCCTCCATTCTAGACCTATATGTCAAAAATGGTCGATATTCTGATGACAGCCCGGATGGTTTCCATTACGACGAAGCATACCGCCTGGACGTACTGGCTGAAATGCTCGAAGGCTTAATGAAACAATTACATACAGGCCTCGATCAACACGACTTCGCTCCCAGAAATATCATGCTCGTCCCGAGTCCTCGGGAAACCATGTCACCATTGTCAGTACCCAGAGTGGTCCTCGTAGATTACAACAATGCCCATGTATTCAAGCACACCAAGTATGAACGCCATCCACACGAAGAGCGTAGTCTTCCAACAAACCCCGCGGAATTTCTTTGGTCAGGTCCACCCTGGGAATTTCAACAATGGGTTCCTGCCAAGTGGTATTCTAAAGATTGGAAATCTTACCAAGAGTGGCTTTTGACAAGATTTGGCGGAAAGCACGCGGATCGCTTCGCACCCATCGAAAAGACACTCGATGACAGTAACGACGGTTATGATGTCGCTGATGAAACTGGCGGGGTATCATACTGATATGGGGGCGCAAGGCGATCGTGCCTTGTGCAGGCTATAAGCTACTTTTCAAAAAGTTTATGAATAAAATTCTATTCGTTCTATAGAAAAACCCATCCCAGCTGTTGCATCAAGGCGGTAATCCTCTCACCCGCGGAAAACAATAACGATTCAAAGGCTGTGTTATAACTACAAGTCATTCGCATGGTAATTAGTGGCAGCATAACAATTTTGTCTGAGGAATGACCCAGTGGTAAAGTGGTCGTAACGTAGGGATTGTCACTGAGAGTATTCCAACTGCTGGTTCTGCAACACTGACTATATCTGGTTCTACTCCAATCCCTGTTGAAAGACCGGTTAAGAAGAGTCTTTCTCATACGGGAAAGTTGCTTACAAGATCCATCAGAGGTACCGAATTTAGCATTGTATGAGATTCGTACTGTGGCAACAATACATGCGCTACACACAGATTAATCATTAGAGAACCATTGTAAGTACCCTCATCTTATGAAACATTTGACTGGCCTACAGCCAACTACAAAGGTTGCAGTTACCATTCATTTCTCTCTTGGGGTCATCCGATGTCAAAACCAGGTGGCTGGGATACAGCCGATCCACATGCAGTAAAAGTATATATTGGGCGTATGCCCTGCAGTGTGTAAAATAGAACTAAGACTTCTAGATAATCTAACGGGATCACCAGTACTACTTCTGACATCCGAAGCCTCCAAGCAAGTGGTATGGGCATGAGCAAGATGACCAAGTCTGTGATCGTATTAAGAATGCTCGCAATGAGCGAAAAGGGATCTAAATACCTCTGCTAGTTTCGATAGCTGACGAGCACCTTTCATTCCCCAAACTACTAAGAAAGCACAATGTACCCAAAGTTAGTATTGGAAGCGAACATGAAAGATAGATGCTACCGCACAAAGCTAGAATGCTGAGCTTAAGGAAGCTTATCGAGACAAAGTAGCTTATAAAAGGAGATATACGCTGATGGCATGACTATCCTATTACAGTAAAACTAACGATATTCGCCCTCTACTTCATTCCTCTTCCCCTTTCCCTCTCCCCTGAACCCTACAAAAAAAGAAGCAGGCCCACAAATCACTCATAAATGCGTACAAGCTCGGATTAGAGAAAGGTTTCAGGGCCGTCCTTAATCAGTCGCATCATCAGTATCGCTGGTCTCGTCCTCCGAGCCGCTAGAGTCCGTGTCTATAGCATCAGCTAGCTCTCTTGGCATGCTAGCGGCTTTGGTCTACTGAGATCTCGGCTAACGTGCTGAAAACAGAACCGGAGAAGCAGGTCGGGAATTTATGTGCGACAAGGGAATATTAGAGTAGTCAACCTCTGGGGATCTTCTCGTGAAGGTAGCATCCAGCCAGAAAGCAGGGTTCAAGTTATTTGATTCGACAGAGACAACATCGAAGTCAAAAGGTGACGCCTCATTCTTGATGAAGGCAGTCCAGGGGTCGTCTCCTTCGACGTGGCTGACGGTCAAGTCATCTCCCTTGAATATGGCGATAGTAATCTCCTTGCCAGCGAGATGGCTGTGAAATTCGCGATAAATGTGCTTAAGTGCGAATAGTAGTTTCGCTGTGCGTGAGCAATCTTAAATTTCCATGACTGGCAAGCTTAAAAGTTCTGAGTGTACGTCATCCCAGACAGCCCATCCATCCTTTCCTAGGTCAGAGCCAATCTCGTTGCCTTTTAGTTTGAAAACAAAGGCGTCACCTGCGAAGCATCTCTCCCTTCCGTAAAGCTGGGTGGGGAAATTGGTGTTTTCAGGCAAAGAGTCGAGATCGAAAGAGTAGAAGGTGACATAAAGGCCGTTGCATTTGCTATGTGGTTGATTTTCGAGTCTGAAGGTATCAAAGTCTCGCCGCTGCCATGCCTGCCGCGTTTTGCAGAACCCCCTGAAGTCTGGTATAAGACCCCAGGAACTGTCAGGCCCATCCTTCACCCCTTCAGTGGTGGTTGCGAGGGTAATCAGATGAGGTTTCAAACCATCTGCGGGGAATCTGATACCTGTGATGACGTCGACGGGCGGCCCTGCATAAGACTGAGGCTGCCTCCCAATCAAGGTATCAATAAAACTCTGCATGAGGGCTAAAATCCGTTCTGTACACTTTTGGCAGGACAATTAAAGAGGGTTAGGCTAAGGTTGTTTCTGCATTCGTGAAGGTGCTTTTCGGAATATTCAGGCACCGAGAGCGGACGTCCACGTCAGGTCCCGGGAGTACTTACCTCCAGTTGCTGGGTGCCACATGGTTTTCTCCGAGCTTGCCTAGACATAATTATTGTATGGGGGATTTGCATAAGAACCAAGATTAGCATACGAACTTGGTTCTTATCCTTTCAACTAACTTTCACCAAGGCAGATCTGTTATAATATTCGTTTGTGCCAAGATGTAGTGACGTTGTCTTCTAAATAGCCCCCAAAGCAGATAAGTAAGAAAATGGACAAGCTAAACGGCTAGTTCGAGCTAGTGCGTAGTCCCCAAAGCTACACTTACATAGAGGATGTGTCAAGAAGTGCAGTTTCGATAGGCAGTCATCCTATCTAACTCATGGGCAGATCCACTGACAAGAAAATGGCCAAATATTGACCGGGGTTAGTGCAGATTCCCCGCGTCAGCATTCTTCCCTTCTGCAGCTAGCCCGGCGTCTGATAAATTCTCATTGGCTACAGCCTATCCATTTTCTCTGATATCATCTGTAAAATAGCGGATATTGCGTTGGTAATGCAGGCAAGTGGTCGTATCTAAACTTGTATTTTGGCCCATTTTTAGATATTTAGATCTAGCTCTAAGAGTTTCATCCATCGACTTGGAACTATACTTCTTGACACTGCAAGTATCTTTGGTTGAGAAATTTCCGTCATCGCACGATTGTTCAGTCCTTCACGGTGGCCGGGCTTACAATGTCAGGCTTAAATCGCCCACCTCCGACGCGTGAAAGAAATGTATGGGCAGAGAAGGCTGCCGTCATTCGGCAGCTGTATTTATGTGAACGAAAGACGCTTAAACAAGTGAAAGAAATACTTGAAAGGCAACATGAATTTCCGATTTTCCCGTACGGCCTAGTCATATCCCCCTTTCCACCCATTGCAATTAACTTTTAATCTAGTCTGTCAACTTATGAGACAACACTCCGCGATAAGCTCCGGCTACGGAAGAAGCTTAAGCGAACAGAGTGGCCTGCCGTTTACCACCATTTTCGGAACCGTGACGGGAAGGAAACGGGGCTCTACCTTAACGGTGTAAGAATACCTTGGAACAAGGCTTGGAAGGAAATTCGGAGGTCAGGAGCTCGGTCAATATCCAATATTAGTAAGTTAGCATTCTCTTATCTGTAGACGGATATCAACAACGTAAAATTATTGTTACCTAATAATCGAGATAGGCCGGCCGGCTCCACTTCCAGAAGGGGTGGTGGTGCGAACACCATCTCCGGTGTTACGACCTGTGTCGCCGGCTCTTCCGGGACTTCGGGGTAGCCTGCACTCGGCATCCTTCCCGCCAGCTCAGACCCTGCTCCTAGCACCGGATGAAACCCTAAGGATCAACTTCCAAAATCACCCTCATGCATCTGGTAAGCCCCAGACATCAATAGCCGCGGCAGCTTTTATTTGCTAATCCAAGATCTAGTTATATTACCAACTCGCGGAAATCTTCATCTTTCCCTGTTGCAATATACAAGCCAGCAGGCTTATGAGGGTGGCACCATAACCAGAACCAACAACTTTGACATGTCATTCTACCGTAGCTTTCTCCAGACGACTCCCTGGAATCAATTCAACAATAAAATACGCTGTAAGGAATTTAACATCACTCTACTTCTAGTATACTTACAAAAACGTAGCTCTCTTTGGCTATGCAGCACAGCCCTCCGATCGTGACCTTAGCAATAGCCATGTGTTTGGCGGCGATATTACGGCGGACCTTACATATTTCATACCTGGTTCGCCTAATACAACACCTATGCTACGCTTTAGTGGCGACTTAGAAGTGCCTGCCCTGAATTTCAACTCATTCCATTTTCTCACTCAATTCTTGCGCATTCTTTCCAACAAGATGAACACACTGTATTCACCAGGCTTTGATAGGAACTTTTTCAAATATTTTGACATTCTCTTCGGAGAGTTACCCAATGTGGTTTTGTTAAAGCTGCTAGAAAGTGGTCTCCCAACTATAAGAGCTGTTTGGGAAGTATCAGTGCCCCTTGCCTGCCGTGTTAATCACAAACGTGCTTTCTCTCTGTTAATGGAAGTTGGCCTTCAACATCCCAATTGGATTCATGATAATTCATCTACGTACTTGTCCCTTGCTGCATCAATGGGCTGCATCAGCACTATCAGGGGCCTCCTCAGAATTGGGGTGCGCGCGGACGATGCATTTCCAAAGGCATTTGTTGGACAGCCGCCTGTGTCTGCGATTCTCGAAGCCACTATTGCCGGACATGTGGACTGCGTCAAAGAGTTAATCCAAGAATGCGACGTGAACCGTATCATAAAATACTCGTGCAATGGTGGACTCGCATCAAATTTCGACATTTTTCTTTCGGCAATAATGCAGCGGAAGATTTTCTGCAGTGGATGGACGTCGATAGATCCGGATGCTCAAGGATGGGCACTTAGACCCGTCAATACTGGTCTTGAATACGGTGTATTCAGCCTAGTTCTCGATATTTTTCTTGACAGCGGGGCGAATGTTGACCTGCTTTGGAGGGGAAACCCTGATGCGGCCAGATGCAAGTTGCATGATGCAAATGATATCCCTATGCAATGGAAGCTTAGCCTACTAGATCAAAGCTTTTATTTTGATACCAAGCTTTACGACAAGCTAAGATTATACAGTATAAAGGAAAGGATAGAGACCACTCGCCTAGGCATCTGTCTTTCAGCGAAACGAGGCAAAGAATTTCTCCAAGCCTATTTCGATTCTCGACCCCGGCAGCATCCAGCTGACAGGACGAAACTACTAGAGTTAATACTGGCCGAACAGTTCTTGCCGGAAGATAGAAGAGTCATTGATCTGGAAATTATTCGGGGACTCGTCGACTTTGGTGTCGATGTTAATCTCCCTCATCTTGAGTTCGGCCTTTACACATCAAGCCACAGTTCACTTCTCCTCTACAACCTAATAGTAAAGTCTCGATTGGGTGGGTTCACCAGAGATATTTCCACCCTTGTCGATTTGTTAATTAGTAAAGGCGCTATCGTAGACGCCGATGTTGTGCAAGCTGCCGTCGCTAGGGTTGGCCTCGGCGTCTTGCCGGAGCTCTTGAAGCACGGAGCTGATATAAAGACACAAGGAGGTTTTGCCTTGAGTATGGCTGCTCGTTGGAACAACTTCGAAGCCGTATCGTGGTTGTTGCAGATTGGGGTGGATATAAACGCCGACATTGACAGAATGAACTGGAAAATACCACGGACAATCATCGCAACCGCAAGCCGACACGTCTTCTATCCGTTCTGCTTCGAAGAAAAATATTTCAGAGAAAAGCATCTTTCAGAGCCTAGTAGCTGGGGCTCAGCAGGCATTAAAATGCTAGGATACCTAATACGTTGTGGTGCAAAGCTAAAACTTAACTCGCAATATCCTAGCCACTTTCATTTTCTAAAGGACGTTCTGGATTCTCACTTTCAGGATGCCTTATTACTAGATAAGATGAAACTTTTTCTAAACTTCATCACCATTCCCGGGGACATGGCAACTGCGAACGAAACCTTATTGGAATTATGCCTAGCCGGAATACGAACAGTTTCCCCAGGCAGGGCGATCGTCAACGGGATGGACCACAAGTGGATAGCTTTGTATGAATTGCTATTTTGTATGGGGTGTCGTGTTTTACGTGAGGCTGGGCTCGCGTTTTATATCCTTTATGGTGGTCGACACGAGATAATCTACAAAGTCCTGGATGCTGGGGCCGATGTTAACGTATGCTCTAAGAGATTTAATTCTCAAGATGGCCAACTTTACCCGCTACAAAGCGCAGCTATGAGAGGAGACCTCGAATTGGTAACACAACTGCTACAGAGGGGGGCGGTTCTAAACCAGCCACCTCTGGGATATCGAGGGCGAACGGCTCTACAAGGTGCTTGTGAGTGGCCAACTCTGTCGACAGAGGAACGGACTCGCAAAATGGATTTGATAAAATTCTTAATCAACCAAGGGGCGGACGTCAATGCCCCTGCAGCTCAAGACACGGGTATGACTGCGCTCCAGATTGCGGCTCTTTACGGTGACATGGAGCTAGCTCTAGTTCTACTTGAACATGGGGCCAACTCCAACGCACCTCCTGCCAAATTCAGAGGGTATTGTGCCTTGGACGCAGCGGCTTTACAAGGGCGGCTAGATATGGTAGACTTACTACTAAGCGCAGCCGCCCACAGCTATCATCGCGAACAAAGCGGCTACGAAGGAGCAATCAAGTTCGCTACTAATAATAGTCATTTTGCAGTTGTTGATTTAATAAGGGAGCACATTAGGTTGTTCGGCAATTGTATCATTGAGGACTTGAACGACGATAAGTACTCAGAAATAGAGCGAGTCTCATAACATTGTCGACTACGCCCACCGTTGAAATAAATACGACTTGCTTTAAACACTTATTTTAACATTTTCGATTTCAATAAGTCCGACGAATAATAATTTGCTTGAGAACGATTTAGTTAATTTTGCCATTTATGTTTTTTGTCAGGATTGACGGTTGAAATTGAGAGATTAGTGCTTGGATAAATGACGGTTTGAGCAAAGTCTGCTCCGCCCCCGAGTTCAGATTATTTAGAATACTCCTCAGGTTTAGGAAAAGCTTCCTACAACGCTACCTATAATCGCAAGCACCATTCGTCTGGCCTTTCTATTTTTAAATACGTTATCTCTTCATAGAGAACTATTCAGCCGCGTCCATCGTGATCTTAGAGCAAACCCTAATTGTAGTATAAATACTACAACAGCGAAGATAAATAAGACGAAAAATACCGTAGCAATCACAATTATGACTGCTACAGAGAACCCGGTGCTGGCTTGGGCAAACGCCGGCCACGTATTATCGCCCCGTGCCGCCAGCACAACCTGCATCGCAGATAGCATGAGCGATAACGCCGCAAAGACGAAGAGCAGGAATGGCCCGAGTCCGTAAAGGTACTGTCTAGTTTCTTGATACTGCTCTTCATAGAAGAATCTATGGAACATGCCATCTCGTTTCTCTATAGTTGTTGGCTGAAGGAGCCTGACGGCCCAGTTCAGCCTGGTGAGACGGATCTGGCCGAACTCCCATCGCAATGACACCTGGTCATCTTCCACGACCCGAAAATTTTTAATGAACTTCTCGAATTCACTGTGATGAAGAGTTTCAAATGGCGGGATGAGATCCTCCTTCTGAGCTATATGGAAGTCGGAGCGGTGGCGAATCAGGTGGGCGTAGGTTCTCACGAACCCGAGGGCGTGGGGCCTACCAGGGCTACCAGGCGGGAGATGCCGCTCCCAAAAGTCTGAGCTAAGCAAATAGCTTGGCAAAGGCTTAATGTAGACCACATCGGAGTCCCACACGAGGTGGAGGCGAGTGTGTTCGCTGATTGTGACGGTGCGCCGCTTGCGAATGTGCAGGTGAAGAGGGTCGATATGCGAATTACACTTCCGGGAGAACAGATCAAGTTGAGGATACAGAGCGTCGATGAGGGCACAGGAAAGTTCACCCACTAAGTTATCAGCAGCATCGGACGCAATAGTTTTGTCTGTGAGTTTGCTGAAAATGTCGTCGTCTGGGGGAAACGGGCGTCCGTTATTTTGGACCATGACTTTCTATTCTCCTGCTCAATGCTGCACTTGGTTGATTGATGATAGTTAACATTGTGAGGGCCTATCTAAGAGATCCCAAGCCTCCTGAAGGGCATCGAGCTGTTCTATATACATCAAGTAGGCTATAGAACCCATATTCTAACCTCCAGAGCGCGTTAGGCTGTAACTCCGTGGCGTTGAGGGCGCCCCAGGGCGGTGTAGTTCAACTCGTCTATTGGAGCACTAAGCGAGAGCGCAAGGTGTTAGCAATTCCTTATTATGCCTTGAGGGGACCGGCAAGGCGCGGTCCAAGTGAGCCACCGTTTGAAAATGCTAAGGAGTGAGTGTTTGGCGCTAAAGCGCATATTTATTGGGGGCGGTTCAACTAACCCAAATGAGCTATTCCTGCTTGTCCTTAGCCGACTTACTTATCCTGTCGTGGGCAGCATACCTACCTACTTAATTATTTCGAAAAAGATTGGACAATCTGGCCCAGCTAAAGTCGACGCTTGTGGGAAGGTACGAAACGAATGGCAGTACCATATAGCTACCCCTCCCAGTGACTACATGTCAATTACCTGCCAAGCCACCCTATTTAGGGGTAGGTGAGTCAGCCGAACACCACACACGTATGGAGTACCATCAACTTATTATAAACAACTGGGAAATAAAATCAAAGCTCCTAACTGCAGCCTCTGTTAAACTTGGCCCTTTATACTTCTAGATTTTAATCGACGGTGCTATTGATGATCAAAGTAGTAGTTTTAGAAGTCATATGGAATGTTGTGTAATATTTTTGATGAGGATTCAGAGCCTCCCAGACGAAGGCAGCGCGACAGGGGGCGGCAAAAACAAGCACCCCGTGCGCAGTCAAACAGCATTGACGCTCGGACAACTGGACATGTTGTCAAGTCCGACAGATGAGATTCTCCAGTACATTCTATTATTTAAATCAACAATGCATCTTACGACTGCCTTGGCACAAATTACTACTTATATTCCAAGTCATCATGGCATCTTTAAATATCCTCATCGTGGGAGGTGGCATCGCGGGTCCAGCCGCCGCCTACTGGCTATCGCGCATTCCCGGTGCCAAAATCACACTTATAGAACGCTCCCCGAAAATGAGAGCCACAGGTCAACAACTAGACATTCGTGTCGCAGGCGTGGATATTATGAAGAAAATGGGCATCGAGTCTGCTGTGCGAGCCGTACGTTGCAAAGAACCTGGCACGCAGTTTATCGACACGGATGGAAATACGAAAGCTTTTTTTCCAGCCGCTGAGCATGGCAGCGGGAGCCAGAGCCTGACTTCAGACTATGAGATTATGCGGGGTGATCTAGTGAAGATCTTATACAGTCTCACTGAAAATAGCCCGAATGTGCGACACGTGTACAACACGATGGTTCAGGACTTCACTCAAGACGACGAGAGCAACCCCAATGCCAAAGTCCATGTAACTTTCTCAGACGGCCGCCGGGAGGATTACGACCTCGTCCTTGCTGCTGATGGGACCGGCTCAAAAACGCGCAAGATTATGCTCGGCCCTGACGCCCCTGATCCGCGGCATAGGACCGGCGGCTACATTGCATATTTCAGCATGCTCTCCCAGCCCGGGGACTCAGATAGAGCAACAACTTGTCAGTTGCCTGGGTCTCGTATGGCTCGTGTAGTCATGACGCGAAAGGACTGTCCTGAGTTCACACGTATCTACTTGATGCCGACCCAGCGGGATGAAGCTGTTGACGCTGCACTGAAGAGTGGAGATCTAGCAGCCTTGAAAAAGGCGTTGGCCGGTATTTTCGAGGACGGTGCATGGGAAACTAAGCGATTCATAGACGCATTACTCCACGCGCCTGAAGCAGACGACTTATACTGCACGCCGTACGAAGAGGTCCGCCTTCCTGAAGGGTCTTGGTCGAAAGGCCGAGTTGTTCTGCTTGGTGACGCGGCGCATTCCGGCACAGCGAATGGTTATGGAACTTCATGGGGTCTAATAGGGCCGTATCTCCTAGCGGGTGAGCTCGCGACTTCATACGAGAAGGACAAGTCATTACCCACTGCATCCATCATACAAGCGGCGAAGGATTATGAAAAAATCTGGCGGCCGATAGCTCTTGCAGGCCATGGAGGGAGTGAGTGGCTTGGGTCTATGCTCCCTCCCCGATCTGCCCTCGGTATTGGCATCGCGAACTGGCTTGTTGGAGTAGCAGCGTACCTCAGACTCGATAAGTACATCGGGATTGATGGGACGGTCGGGAAGTGGAAGCTCCCAGACTATCCTGCCCTAAGTCAAGACCAGGGATCAGACTGATCAGAATATTTGGTCATTATTCCATTTCCGGTTTTAATTGCACCAATCCACTCCTCTCTTCTGTTAGGCCAAGATTAGATACCCCTCTCCTTACGAATAAAGAATGTTATTGGTAACGATATTCATATTTTCCCCTGTAGCAAAGTCTATAAGAGCTTCTATTCACTCAACAAAGGTCTGGCAATTGGTTTGAACGCATTTATTGGGGGAGCATGAGCAGTAAGTCGGGGCCTGGCGGTGCGCTTTCGTCGCCGTGGGCTGTTGTAGCCGGCCACCTCGAACCAGGACCGACTCGACTAATCTACCTAGACTCAAAAACAAATAAATCACTACCCAAACGCAATCCTCCACTCATTCCTTCCAGCCCATGGCTACCACCAGCGACGGTGAGTGGGTTCAAAAACCTCTGATCACGACTGAAAACCATCCCCTTCGTGGGAGGTGGAGAAGTGAGGTGACGAGGAAAAACCCTCCGCGCGTGTTCCGCGGCGAAGGGGCTCCTTGAATAAGGGACCCCTGCCTAGGCATTGTTGAGTAATAGAACCCATCATATATAGCAATTAGCAGAAATGAACAAATTAGCTTAACAAATAAGCGCTTGTGAGAAATCATCGACCAACCCGACCGTCAGCTTCCAGCAAAACACAATCAAATTTGTAGGATAGAAACAACCATCGCCAACTACAATAGACCTCAGGCAATTCCAACAAGAGGCTTGTTGGGTATTTCCTCGAACACCTCGTTACCAAGCGAGATACAAAGAATCCAGCAAAGAGAATTCAGCTTGGCCGTGACACATCTTAAGATGCGTAACCGTGTTTTTCCTCATCCTAAGTATTAAACACCACTTTCCACTGAGACGTACACGATAGTCACTACTACAGTCTCGGATGTATCGCCATCATTAACAAAACCTGGGCCTACAGCCTCATCGATTATGCTTTGAATGTGAGCAATCTGACGCGCAGTTCTCTGCGTATCTTCGTCCTCCTCCCCGAGCGCCTCTTGCTGCCAAGCAAGAGCCCGTTGTTGCAAGCTTAATGCCTCCCTATATCGGCCTTGATTCTTGAATACGAAGGCCATTTCATACATAGTGTGTAATGTGTGTCTATGCTTTTCTCCGAGTGTTTCTTGCTGCCCAGTAAGAGTCTGTTGGTACCAGTTTAATGATTCATCATATTTGTCTTGATCGTTGAGCACTCCAGCAATACGATACACGGCGTACAATGTATCTCTATGCTTTTTTCCGAGTGTTTCTTGCTGTGCAGCAAGAATCTGTTGGTACAAGCATAATGCTTCATCATAATAACCGTGATTCTGGAGCACTGTAGCAATATGATACATAGTGTGCAATGTATCTTCATGCTTGTCTCCGAGTGTTTCTCGCTGCCCAGCACGAGTCTGTTGGTACCAGTCTAATGCTTCATCATATTTGCCTTGATCCTCGAGAATTGTAGCAATATCATGCATAGTTTCCAGTGTATCTTTATGTTTTTCTCCAAGCACTTCTTGCTGTGCAGCAAGGGTTCGTTGGAACAAGCATAATGCTTCATCATATTTGCCTTGGTTTCCGAGCACTCTAGCAATTCTGCCCATAGTGTATAGCGTACTTTTATGCCTTTCTCCAAGAGTCTCTTGTTGCTCAGCAAGGGTCCGTCCGTACCAACTCAATGCTTCATCGTATTTGCCTAGATTAAAAAATAAGGTCGCAGTATTATACCAAACTATCCGCGTTCGCTCGTGGCTTTTCCCGAACATTCTTTGTAGCTCAGAAAGTAATAGCTGGCGCCTATTCGATGCTTCGCAGTGTTTGCCTTGGCTTTCGAGCACTCTAACAATATTTTCTAAAGTTATTATTGTTTTTTCATCTTTTGTCCCCAGCGTTTTTTGTCGCCCGTCAAGAACTCGTTCGTACAAACTTAATGCTTCATCGTATCTGCCATGTTCGGTGAGGAGGTCCGCGGTTTTAAACTGAGCTGACAGCGTTTTGTGGTGGTTTTCTCCCAATTTTCTTTGTAGTCCAGAAATCAGTTGTTGGCGCCAATATGAGGCTTCGCTGTCTAATCTTTCTTGCTTATCGAAGAGAGCAACAATGTCTTCTAGGACATTTAATGTCAATATATCGTAATTCCCCAATCTCTTACGTCGGCCAGCAAAGGCTTCCAAATATAACCGTAGCGCCGTGTCTATGTCTCCTCTCGCTACCGAAATGCGTGCGAGACCCTTTGTCGCGCCAAGTGTCGAGTGGTGCTCGTTACCAAGTACTTTTCTTCGAGACGCGAGAAGCCAGTTGTACCAATCTGAAGCGTCGTCGTATCGCCCCTGGGAATACATTATATCCGCCAAATCGCCAGCGATTTCCAGAGTTTTCGGGTGTTCAACATGCAAGTTTTTTTGCGCCTCGTCGAATGCCCATCGGTACATCTTCTCTGCGTTTTGATAGAGTCCCTGATTCCGGTATACAGTACCAAGCTCATATGCCAATTTCCATTTTCTGATTGGCCCATATCCCGAAACTAAATAGCCACGACAGAACATGTGAATGTCACTAACGATTCCATAGCCCCATAGATACCATCCTTCAATTAAGTCATACCAAGTGGACATTGTGGTTTGCCTAACCGAGTTCCAAGGTGGTAGAAAGCTGGATCTCGCTGTAGACGAGCCCAGAAACTTGTGCATGATCTCGATGGCTCTATCGAGATGAGGAATGATACGTGTTTCGAAATATTCGTAATAGCAAGGCTCGTGTTCCAATTTGAAATGTATCGCACGATAAAGGAGCTGAACTGCATCTTCTGCTAATCGCTGCTGCATGTCCCAGGATAAACGTTCCCGAGCCCAAACTTGGACCAAGGGATGAATGGAGAATGCGTCGTGTGCACATCTGAACCTCACCAATGAGTATGACGATAACTTAGAAGCTATTTCACTAAATGTTGTGTCTAGTAAAGAGTCAGAACAACATGTTCCTTTAGCAAAACCCGAACTCACCATTCGTAGGCAATTTGTGACCAAGGCTAAATATTTCTTCAAAAATGTCACTCCCGGCGAGGAACCCACACAGAAGAAGCAGTTCATATGCCGCACGACTCTCCTTTTTGATGGCATCAAAAGACACTTCCCACGTTGTCATGATAGTATCATTCCGGCTGCTCCAGGCTGCAGAGGACCGCTTATATTGCAGGACCATCTTGGCATTCCTTTGATATGAGACGAGGTAATCTTTTAAAGCAAGAGAGTAAGATTCGGGTTCGTCAGAAATGCGTAGTGAAAGATACGCCCCAGCTTGTTCAATAGCAAGAGGGAAATACTCAAGCAATTCCAACAGCTTAAACGCCAGTTGTCGTTCTGTATTGGGTCAAAACCAGTGCACCAAAAAGGGAGGGATTGGGCGCATACCGTTAGGGGTATGATCCCTACGCAACCCCGATATACTCGCTAAGAATTGCAAACCTTCTTCTACCTTCATTTCTGGAACTTCTATGGGGGTTCCATAGCTCGAAAATCCCCGTCGCCGACTCGTGATGAGAATACTGCCTCCGGTGGTCCTCGGGATATAGTCTGTGATGTGAACCGCTTCTAGGTCGTCGAGATTGTCAAAGACGAGTAACCATTCTTTATTTTGTTCTTCTCCAAACCATTTTTTCATTGCCTCCACGGCTTCTGATGTGCGTTCGTCTGAATTTGAATTGGATCCTTTTTCATCAAACGGTCCTTTCACGCCGAGCCTGGTGGCAACAGTGTCAGGAGTCGCCGGTTCGAGTGCACTTTGGACATAATGTCTGAAGACTCGATTTGCAACTCGCAAGAAGCTACGGCGCACGGAGTTCTCTGTAGCGCAATCAATCCAAAAAATAGAGCTATAGCTATCCTGATGCAAGTGAGCGTACTCGACAGCGAGCTCTGTCTTACCTATTCCCCCCATTCCCTGTAGAACGACAACATTGGGCGAGCCGTGTTTCTTATAATGGCCCAGGGACTGATGTATACGTTCCAGTATATCGACTCGACCAGTGAATTTATCATTTCTGAATATATCCAACTGGAACGGGATATTATATTCTCCGGAATTAGTATCTAGATAATCAGGAACTCTTATAAATTCACCGTTCCGCTTAAAAGTCTCTAAATGACCAAAATAAGTATAAACCAAGCATCAAAATTCAAACCGAAACACTTACTCTCAGCTCTTATCGCAGCTTGAAATGCTTTAGCAAACTCCGTCGAAAAGCGCCGAAAACTTGGATCTTCGGATGACCTGAACTTGTTTAGTCCACGGTGGTCCGTGTCAAGCTTGACAACTTCTCCATGGAAGGATCTTCCGGATCTCCGATCGACTGTCTACTTTACAATTAACCGCCATGAACGGAGTTGTAGCTTCAAAAACCCACCGGTTTTAGGGCGAATCTCCAAATCCTCTCCGGTCTCATCTCCTGGAAGTCACAAATGTAAGGCAGGGGAGTGGGATGCGACTGAGAATGAGCGTAGATACTATGAAACCTTTTTTCGAGGCTGTTGAGATGTTCCGAATCTGGAGCCATATACTCGAGCAGTGTTGGAGAAGAACCGCGCCAATACGCCGTGCAGGAGAGAAGAGATGCAACAAATGCGGACCCAGTCCCGCTATGAGGGGCGCCGAGAAACAAGATTCCTCTTGTCATTTCACCAATAGGACTAGACCGCAATTTTGCGAAAATGAGAGCCTAGGTTCCATTTAGCATCAATCACAACAGTGCTAGGGGGCTCAATGCCTGTTTCAAAAGCAGCCCGCCAAAGCTATGTGCTATAAATATGATCGGGCGATGTCGTCCTCTCTGTACGGGTTAATGCTTGAGTCATAAGTTGCTCAGATAACAGGTACGTACCTCGTAGACGCTCTCGATGTCTTTAAGAATCATTTCCGCGTGGTCATCAAAGCTTGCATCAGCCGTATTTGCGTCCCACCGAGTTTGATGATTCACCATCACAACCCTGATATTGGCAAGACCTTGTTCTTTCGGCAAAAGGTCTTTCAGCCAACGCGTCTCTGTTGAATTATCCCTGTACGTCCAGGTACTATTAGGGTTTGAACCCAGTCCATGAATTGCAAAGACACTGTATTTCACCGGTTAATAGCAAGAAAGAGACTAGCAGTTCGAGTTATCATACTCAACAACGGCGTTTTCACCTGCATCATACAGTATATCGACGTGGTTCAGTGACGGATGCTCTAAGTATGTAGCCCAAAGATCCATCGGGGTAAATAAAACATGAGCTGGTGTAAGAAAGTAGCACCAGACCAATAGGCAGAGGAAAAGCGACCGAGGAATTAACGGGATCCATTCAAGCGGCCACCAAACCCAGAATAGACGGGTAACAAAGAAGCTGAGCGAAGCGACAGCGTAGTAGAAATTATAGCGAGCAAGAAACGCTAGAACAAAGCCCCAGAAGGCTATTTCATACCACGAGGGCGTCGTTAACCGACTAGCAACCGTCCTTCCAATTAGCTTAGTTGTTGAGACTTGCCCGGGGGTTGAAGAGTCTCCTATCGAGGGTAGAGGCTCGACAACATTTTCTTGTGTCTTCGGCCCCATGGCTTCGGAATTGTAGAGACCATAGATGAAATATAATCCACCAGAGCTATGTTTGATTGAAAATGAATTGACGGACTTTTTGAAAGGCAAACACACAAATGCAGCAAGGCAATGAATAAAGAGCAACTGAAGTTTACAGCGAAATATCTCTGTAGAAGTTGCTGGTTTTATCGTGATTAGCATATGCAGACTAATATAAGACTGATTTACTATGAGTATTTCAAATAACAAGATAGAGGGTAAATGTATTGTGCTAGAAGCTGTCCCCTACTGCAGTTACAGCCTGCATACTAGGGTAGGACGGGGGTTCTGATGGGATCATGTGGCTTTCCTATGTTGCATCCAGCTATCAAGCCCTAGCAAAATCTTTCGATTTGCATGAGCTGTATACTACCAAAGTGCAGGATGGTAATCAAGTGCAGTTTGATCTATTGATGCCCAAGCTGCCCCGCATGATTGATAACACCTCCAGGGGGCCTACCAACCTCCCCCTGCCGCCGCTGCGCCTTTTTAACTTTCTCTCGAGCCACGGAGCTGGTGAGATCCACGACGAAGGTATGGAGAGGGAAAGGGTTGGTTGAGCTGAATTTGATGACTCCTTATCACTCTACGAGACATAATGAGAATAAAGACGCACTAAAACAAATATCTGGTGGTATTAAAAAATGAATATTTTCGGTGAGCATGCATGATGCATCAAATGAGGGGTCTACTCCTAAGCCCCAGGGTCTCATTATAATCACAACCCTGTAATCAATAATGAGGCCATTTTAAACATTTGTAGCTCAACACGACTGGCTACTTCTATACACCGAAATGGACATACGGAATCTAGTAGGCGTTTGTCGCGCCTTGCGCTTCAGTCATCCCGCCTATTGATGTAGCATCTCTCGTCCCTCCTGCCTCGATCCCTCCGTCGCGCAGTGCTCGAACCGTCCGATGAAGTCCTCAAGACTAAAGACGCATCATAAAGCCCCGCAGCGGGAAGGCCCGGTTCTCCCTCGTGAGATACGGCAGGCACCGTGTGGGTCATCTAGCACGCTATAAATTAATCCCACACCCAGTAAATGTACTGTAGTCTTCATAACTAATACAACCTATTTTTTACTTTTACGAGCCTTTCTGGTGGTCCTAGTGAGGCTGCATCTTTAGCATTAATTTTTTACTGCGTGCTATTAATTCTATTAATTAAACATTATATTTATGTTTTTAAAACTTTGCTAAATTTATTAATATTTTTTTTGCTATTTTTAGATTAACTGTTATATAATTACTAGTATGTTATAAGCGTTGCAAGCTTAGATTTTTTAGCTAGGTTTTTTTTTTTATTTGTTGAGCATTACAAGCTTAGATTTTTTTTTTTATTTATTAAGCACTGCAAGCTTAGATTTTTTTATTTTATAAGTTGTTATAAAACTTTGTTTTTTGTTGTTTACTGCTTAAATTTTATTTTTATATATTGTTTATAATATTTAATTTTTTATAATTATTATTATTATTATTATTTAAAAAATCTTTATTTAATATTTTTTTGTTGCTTTATTTTATTATAAAAAAAACTATTAAATTAAAATAATTATTTTTGTTTTTATAGTTTTAACACTTTAATAATATAATATTATTAGTAAGCCTTGCTTAAAAAAATTTTAGCTTAAATATTATAATTATTTAATTATTTAAAAAACCGTTTTTTTATTATTTTTATTACTTTAAATTATTTATTAAATTTTTTTTAGATTTTATAAAAAATTTAATTATTTTTAAACTATTTAATATTATTATAGCTTTAAAAAGCATTATAATTAAATTTTAAGTTTTAAATTTAAATTTTTATAAAAAGTTTAATAAAAAAAAGTTTATTAAAAAATAACTAACTTAATTATATTAATAGTTTTATTATATTAAATATTATAAAATAAATATTTTTTTTTAAAAGCTATTTTGTTTATTAATATATTATATATAAAAAATGCTACTATATATTTAAACTTAAATTTAAAGCTTTAAAATATTATTAAAAAAGTTATAATAAAAATAATTAATATAAATAATTTTAAAATTTTAAAGCAGTTTTTAAAAAACTATTATTTTATAAAGCTTATAAATAATATAATAATAAAAATTAATAATTTTATATAAATTAAACAAAAAAAAAATAAGCTTTTTATTTAATATTATTTTTATATTTAAAATTTTTTTTAATAAATTAAAAATAAAAATAAACTTAAAAAATATTTAATTTAAATAAACTTTATAAAAAACTTAATAA